>REGO01000089.1:2463229-2507366 GCA_010120015.1 Rhombomys opimus | reverse complement strand
GATGCAAAGGGTCTCTTACTATGTAATCTCCTTGATCGCTTATACTGTTGAGTCAGTGAGCTGATCGGAAATCTCATAGTATTATTGTTTGGCTTTGCTTGTAATTTTTAAGAAAGGGGGAGATGTCGGGAGCCGCTTTCGCCATTACAAGATGGCGCTGGCTTCCTGCTTCCTGGTTCTTCTTGCCAGAGCTCGCCTTACAGCAGCGCATGCGCCACATGATGCTAATATGGGTTTGAGTGCTCTCCCTATCAGAGAACACATGCTAATTGGGTATTGTGCGGAGCGCCAATCACAGACGAGCACGTCGCCCTACAGGCTATTTAAGCAGAGCGCATTTGGGGTTTGGGGTCCTTCACCATCTACGTGTAAAGAGCTCTACAATAAATATTCTGCTGGACAAATCTTCGGTTGCCGCGTCTTCCTTATTGGCAAAGGTTGCGTGCGACAGAAATGGGAACGGGTGGGACGGGGCGAAGAGAGTGTACTGGGTGAGGTCGCTGCAATGGGGAGAAGGGTGTTCCGTAGTAGAATGGAGACTCCCAGGAATCTACAAGGGTGACCCTTGGCAAGACTCTTGAAGGTACACAACTCCATTCTCCGGTCCTCTCTTTCTTTCTTTTTCTTTTCTTTTTTTTTTTTTTTCCTTCCCTAACTGGCACTCCTCCAGTGTTAATGGTTGAGGGGTTCTCTCAAGGCAACAATGTCATTGGAATGTTGCTTATTTCCGTACAAGCAAAGAAAAATGACAAATGTTCTTAGGCTCCTCTGGTGTCTTAGAAACATCACTTTCACAGTCTGACTGTGACCCAGACCATCTCCTTGATCCGTGGAGCATTAAGGAGACAGCAGTTGAGGAATCCTTTCGTCTAGAGGGGGCTGCCATATTATATATATATAAAAGATCTGCCTGCTGTGGTGGGTGCCCAGATGTGCTGTGCAGCAGGGCCTGCGTGGCTTCTGGAATCACTCTACCGTCTCCGGGTCGAAAATCAGAGGCTGGAAAGACACACTAGAAGAATGCCCCTGTGAGGGACTAGAGGGGTGGCTCAGCAGTTATCAGCACTGGCTTTTCCCACAGAGGACCCGGGTTTGGTTCTCAACACCCACATGGCAGCTCACATCCAATTCTAAGGGATCCAGCACCCTCTTCTGACCTCTGAAGGGACTGTCCATGTGTGTCACACTTACAAGTAGGCAAAACACTCTCACACATAAAAAAAAAAAAAAAAAATACATACTTCTTTTTCTTTAAAGACTATCCCATGTGCCTTCCTACTTAACTGCTTCCCTAGTATGAAATTCAATTCTGTCTGGGACCTCTATCAAGGTTCCCCTGGCCATCTCTTTCTTCTACCCATTCTTCTCAGGCTACCCGAAAATTTTCAAATGTTCTTGCTAGCACCCTCTCTCACTTGGCCTCACTAGACTTCACTGGGTCCCTGATGTCATTGGCGGATTTTAAGTATGTACCTTGTTTCTGCATCAGCCATCAATATTGTCCCAATACTCTGCACTAATTCTAGAGAGTCAGCAGTGTACAGCTGATAGTTGTGCTGCATGAGGAATCAAGACAACTCCAGCCACCTAGTGGCAGTAATGCTGGCTGGCAAGCTCTAAATGACAGCCGAACATAGATAGGCACTATCTTTAAAAAAAAAAAAAAGCTTTTGCTAAGTATGGCGGCACATGCCTATAATCCCATAGTAAATTTGTGAAGCCGTCACAGAAGGATTTCAAGTTTGAGGTCCTGTTTCAAAACACAAAACATTTCCCCCAAATCTTAGAGAGCCAACAACCTAGGCCAAAAGAGTTACACGTCCTAGATGAATTAAATGACTAATAAGAATAAGAGCTGGGCACCATAGTTATTGTGACAAGATGCTAAAATCATTACAAACAAAGCACGTAATCCATCAGAAAGTTTTTGGCTTCCTCCCTTCTTTCCTCCTTTGCCCATCCTAATTCACTGAACCGCCTCTGGGATTCCTGCCTCCTCGCACTCATGCCCTTTCAGAATCCCTCCCTCCAAATGGTGGTTGGATGAATGACTCACATGAAGCAAATGGGAGGTAGTAGGATGCCCCTTCTGTGATTCAAGGGAGCTGTGGCTTCTATCTGGGCACCTTCCTTCACACTCACGGTAAGGGAAGCCAGCTGCTATGCGGGGAGCTACTCTCTGAAGAGACCTACGTGGCTGGGGACTGCTGTGCAGGCAGGGAGTCTCCGAGACCTGCTAACCATCTGCAGGAGCCCACAGCAGATCCTCTGCAGGAAGGGGCTGGAATCCTCCCCCTTCCCACCGACGCTTTGGTTTCAGCTTTGGGAGCAGCCAGAGGGTCCCGGTTAAACTACACCAATATTCCAGACCTATAGAATCTACACAACGATGTGTCTTATAGGTCCCTACGTTTGGGGGGGAGGGGGTTATTGTATAGCAATAGAAATTAATAGACTAGAAACAAAAAAGAAAATTTAAGCCACAGCAGTGACTATCTACAAAATACCTGACCTGCTAAGACAATTAGTGCCATTTAAAAAAAAAAAAAAGACTTCGAAACTTTCGGCAACAAGCGGATTCTATGGAGACACGGCAACTGGGTGAATTGTGGTCTACGGAGCAGAAAAGGCAATCAGTAGAAAAACTGGCCCTCCTCCCTCTCCCCTGTCTGCACATCTGCAGCACACACTGCCTTACAAGCTGCCATGAGCTGCTCAAGCTCACTGAGAAGTCGGCTCTGGAAGCAGGTCGCTCCCACAACACACACTCAGACCCATGTAGCAGGTTGATAGTATATCAAGCTTCCCCCAAAATCAGCCCTGGCCCCTTGACGCTGCAAAAGGGAAAACAGCAAGCAGCTTAGGGTTTAAAACATCATCTTTGACAGCAGCAAGAAGGTGAGCCATTTTCAGCAGAGGTTTCTTTGGTTTATCCCATGATGTAAAGTGCTTGCAACGGATACAGGAAGCTGGAAAGCCAGTCTTAGGAAAGTCATCCATGGAGAAGCTGCTCAAGCGGGACCTCCATCCAGCTCACTGCCTCAGCTCCCCTGGTTGATTTTTGCTGGACGCTGTCAGCCCTGATTTGATGACGGTACCTTTGTTCTCTCTTTCAGTTTGGCTACTCCGGTCTTCTCCGCTGGGTGTTGTAAATGCCTGTTTTGAGGATGTCTATCTGAAGTTCCTATCTGCTATTTGCTATTTATCCTTTCGCTTTTGTTTGCTGTATACTTAGTAAACTCATTCATTCTAAATAAAAAGCACCATAAATACCATAAATTATTCTCCAAACTTTACAGAAAACAAAAACTCCTCCTGAATATTTATTATCAGATTTAAGATTTCTGGGATAAACTGGTTGCGGTAGCTCATTCCTGTAATCCCAACACTTGGGGAAGCAGAGGCAGGTGGATCTCTGTGAGTTCAAGGACAGCCTGGTTTACAAACTGAGTCCAGGACAGCCAAGGCTACAGCAACAATAACAAAAAAAAACTGTCTCAGGAAAAAAAAAAAAAAAAAGGATTTCCAAGATAATCTATACTCTCATTCTGAAATTATTAACCTACTTATCACTATAAAATCCCCTTTTCCAAAGAAAGTCTCATTTACAGCTCGTGGGAGATCAGCATGTTGCCATTTCTGTTTAGAACCACTGTCTACACCATTACAGATACTAACATGAGGAGGAAGTGAGTGAGAACATACGGGAATTTGCTCTAATATAAGTGGAATTTTTCTATCAATCTAAAATTACCCCAAATTAATTTTTAATATAGGAAGAATATATAAGCAAAGTCAGCTGAGGATATAGCTTTGTTGGCAGAGTATTCATCTAGCACACAAAGGTTCCTTGTTTTGGTCACTAGGATTTTATAAAACCACGTATGCTGGTTCACACCAATAAAGCCAACACTTGGGATGTGGAAGTAGAAGGATCAGGAACTGAGGAAGGGCCTCATCTACATAGTGAGTTCAAGGCCAGCCAAGGTTACAGGAGCCTCTGTCTCAAAAATAAAAGATTCAAAGACCCAGACAGAAAGAGAAGCAGCCAGGCCAGGTGCCTCTTTGGAAGGGATAAACATGACAGCAGCTGTTATCTATAAACAAGTAAAGAATGACATTCACGTTAGTAGCAGCAACGGAGAAAACACTCAGACTGTGTGTTGTTTCTGTAAGCGTATGTAAGCCACTGCTAGGCCTAGGACAATTGTTCCCCAAAGCCTGTGTGTGAAGGCTTGTTGCCGAGCCCATGGCACCATTAAGAGATAAAAATGTACTAAGTGGTCAAAGTTTTAAAAGCTAGGGAGTCTTCTTCTCCCTTGAGGGGCTGTGTCCTTCAGCATGGCATTGGGGTCCCTGCCTCCTCCGTCTCCTCCTCCTCCTCTTCTCTGCTCCATGCACTAGGAGGTGAAAAGTGCTGCCACAAGGCACGGTTAGAGTATGCTGCCAAGCCATGGGAGCAGCCATCTACGGGTCGAAACCTCACTAAGCCAGAATTAGCCTTTTCTCTCCTTGAGCCGATTGTCCCGGGAATGTGCTATAGTGACGGAAAGCTCACACAGCTACCAAAGATGGAAACGCTCCTCAGCCTTTTAAACATCTTCAGCCAGGGCTGAAAGTGGTTTAGTGTTTGCTTGCTTTCCTTTCCCTTTATAATCACAGCTTTAGAAGGGGTTGGTCAATCAGTGCAAAAATAAATAAATAAATAAAATTATCTGCTGATCCTACAACTCTTTATCTTTGAGTACTTGTCACATCACAGCAAAATTCCAAACATTACACAACTGTCTCTAATTTATTTATGCTTTGAACAAATGTAAGTGAAGGGGATCAAGAGGTGAGTACTTCCTCTGCATTTACCAACAGGGGCATTCTTAATCTCACGCTTCTGATTTAAAAGCCTCATCTTACCAAGTGGTATTACCCTACCTGAACTCTGTCGTCTTGTTTTGTTTTTCCTGGCCACTTTTCAAAAGTCCATTCCCATCTGACTGATACTGATCTGGTTTCGTTTCATTGCCTTGGGTTCTTTTCTTTAATACTATTAAATGATATCAAAAGGTCTATATTGATGGATGATCTCAGGGTTTTTACTCTTGTGGCTTGAATTCTTCTCTCTTTTTGGAGAAAGCAAGCCTCTGTAGTTAGATGACAGTCAGACACAAAATCCCACTGACTGGTCTAGGGATGTCAAGAACCACAGCCCTAGATCCTAAGGCTCCGATGAAACCCGGACTTCTCCAGCCTTGGTTGCTGCGAGGCCAGCATGAAGATGTAGATTACAGGAAAAGAGGGAACTGGTTCCCGGATGCAGGGTTCCCTGAAGTTCTGAGCAACCCCACCTCTTCATATGTTGCTCTGTATTTCCCTTTAGTCCCAGCACTCCGAGCATTTTGTAGTGATTGACTTTCTTGAGCTAAAGCTGCCTGTGTGATCAGTGCCACAACCTGAGGACTATTCTAAAGGGGTATAAATAACACAGTTACAGGAACTGCAGGAGAGTGGCTCCAGCTGAGTTATGTTGACAGGCACAGTGGGGAACATTTGGGTCTCCTGTACCCACACTCTGTTCCCTATATATCCTGCTCTTTTTAAGTTCCCTGGAAAAGGCTAGCTCTGGCCTGTGCACGGAGCCACATCCAGGAGGCTATAGAATTCCCCAGCTTGAATGACAGCCACTTGCCACTGCCCCTCTCCCTAAAACCCACAGGACAGAAGCTGCCCTACAGCTTTTATTTCTGTTCTTTGGCAGCCTTCTTCCCTGGTGCTCGAGTCATTGCGTCTCCACTCCCTATAACGAAGAACTTGCTAAGCACTAAGAGCTGTTTACCTGCTTTTCTAAACTAACACCCGGTATTTCAAATCGCAGCTGTGATGCAAGATGAGAACAGGAAACTCGTTTTGTTATAGGTATGAGTAGGAGGGGAAATACTGGTAACATCGGCCAAGACGGCGTTTTATTACAACAAAGAAGCCTCCACAATAACTTCGGAGTCGTTCAAAACTGACCTAAGAACAGGGCTTTGGAGACTAATTACTGCATGACACGTAGAACCCACACATCAACCAGTGAAACCAGAAAAACAAATATTTAAAGACAGTGAGGTTTTCAGTCAGAAGATCCAGACTCACGCCCTGTCTCCTCTGCTTCCGGACTTTAGGACCTTGAATCAATCGCTTTGCTTCTGCAGCGCAAGCTGACACACGGTAGGGGAGTTATCCTCGCCTGTCTTCCACCCTACTCCATCCCCTGTGACTTTTCCGTTCTTCCCATTAAGAACGGAGATTACTATTAAGTCAGGCGCGGTGCCACAAACCTTTAATCCCAGCACTCAGGAGGCAGAGGCAGGCAGATCTCTGAGGTCAAGGCCAGCCTGGTCTACAGAGCAAGTTCCAGAAGAGTCAAGGCTATGCAGAGAAACAGGAAGGAAGGATGGGAGGAAGGAAGGAAGAAAAGGAAAGAGACAAAGAGTAGTGCCTGTAACCCCAGCACTCAGGAGTCTGGGCTCACAAGGCCGCTCTGGGGTGGAGGAAGCCCTGCATGAGCGTGAGGATCTGAGTTCAAATCCCCAGAACCTACGTGAGCAGGCACGGCAGCACACATTTGCCATCCCGTGCTCCCGAGTCAAGATGGGCGCAGACAGAAGAACCGTTCCTTAGACAAGGCGAGGAGCGAGGTGTGGCATCCAAGGCTGTTCTCCGGCCCCCACATTGCAAACACATGGAGAAAAAGACAGAGACAACGAGACCGAGATCACGAGGTTAGACAAGCCTGAGGCTACAGGGTGAGGCTGAAGCCAGCTAAGACCACCATAGCAAGACCCTGCCTTGGAAAGCCAAATATAAAAACATACACATACGTATATAACATACATTATGTTATATAGACATGTATAGCATATTGTATGCACACTATCTGTAGTGTATGCATGTATGTATACACACTCACACACACACACACACACACACACACACGGTGGGAGAGAGAAAGAAACAGACAAACAGGAGGAATCTGAACAAACGGCACTACAGAAGTTAGCCACGCTGCAGGGCGGGGTGTGAGGACACGCCTCCATCGCTCACTCTCAAGGAACCCCTGATGTCCCTGCAAAGCCAGCTGCCTGACGGAAACCCACTTCCACCCACTCCTGTGCGTGCCACTGAGGAGACCAGCAAAGCCCAGACCTTTCAGGGAGGCCAGCCAGACCAGCCTGTTCTCAGAAGTGCTGTGGGGATATTACAGATTCATGAGCGAACCCACATGAGATCAAATGGTCCCAGACCAGAAGAGAAGAATCGCCCAGCAAAGACAGAGCCTCACGACTTAGGTTCTTATTGTTTCCTAGACTGGCGTAAAGCCAAACTCTCGAAATGCATGTTAGAGTCATGGAGGCACCTCGCTCATAGTATAGGCTTAATAGATTTCAAGAGTGTTTTGTCACTGAATTTAAAAATCTTTACTTCTGTGGTCATAAAGTGAGTTTTTTAAAACTTTTATGTGTGTGGATATTTTGCCTGCAGATATGTCTACGTACCACTTCCGTGCCTGATGCCCAGAGAGTCTGGAGGCAGGTGCAGAATCCCTTGAAACTGGAATTACAGACACTTGTGCGTCTCCAAGGAGGTAGTGGGAATTGAACCTGAGTCCTCTGGAAGAGCAGTCAGTATAATCACCGAGCCGTCTCTCCAGCCCCAGAAAGTGGTGCTTTACACCGGGACTTTTTTCTGTATTACTGCCTGAAGGTTTATATCAGACAAGCTACAAATAACAGGAACAGGACTCAAACGGGCAAAACAGACGTGGCTTAAAAATCACTGACAACAGACAGATCCAGGCATCGAATAGCAGCATCTTTTCTGCTCTCCTCTGTCCCTCCATGCTGGCCTTGTTCTACCACAGCCAGCCTCTCTCTCCACAGTGCCTAAGTCAGCTTCCCCTGTGTCCCGGGACCCCGGAAGGGACAGCAGCTTTCCCACTGACCCCAGCAGAGAGAAGCCCCATGGAGGCTCTAGTTAGCCCAGAGTGGGTCTGGATCATCTAGACCAACCGCAGTTGCCAGGTACACACTAGGTCATGCGCTGACTCCTACACAAAGACAGAGAAATCAGGGTTAGCACCAAAAGAGTGGGGGAGATAAGCCAAAAAAAAAAAAAAACAAAACAAAAAAAAACAAAAAAAAACAGAGAGACGGTTATGTTTCTTGATGTCCCATCCTGCTATCAACACATAAATGGGCTCACTGAGAGCTGAGAGGGTTTGGGGTTCTCCGGAGCCAGATTTCAGAGGATTTAGTTGCTGTGGATGAATGGATAACTAAGCTTTCTAAATGAGCTCTCCCACCCCCCCGTGGATCATAAGACAGCAGAAAATGAAGAGATGATTTAGCTCTAAATTGGAGAAACCTAATAAGGAAGCCTCAGTGTTACAGACAGTGAAGCCATGATTACCGCAATCAGAGCCTCTGCTCTTCTGTAACTTCTGCACAGCTGAACTGAAGATTCCCCTCTTCACTACTGTTGAAAAGACTGGCTACAAAACTAATCAAGTGGGCTGGGGAGATGGCTCAGTGGTTAAGAGAGGTTGCTGCCCTGGCAAAAGACCAGAATTTGGTACCCAGAACCAACTTTGGGCAGCTCAGGACCTGCTGTAACTCCAGCTTCTGATCTCTGAGGACACACACACATTCCGCAGACACACATAAAGAACACAATAGTAAATCGTTTCACAAAAAAAAAAAAAAAAAAAAAAACTAATGAATGTACATTTTGGGGGTTGACTATTTGGTATTGGATAACCAGTTGGTATGTTCCAATTGGATAACTGAATGAAGGGGATTGCAGGGAAGAAAGAGCAGGGGCAAACAATGCAATGATAATCCCAAAAACTTTTAAATGATTTTAAAAAGGAAAAGCTAATGAAACAATCTAGCTGTTTTCTGGGGTTGGGGGGACAGGGTGGATCAAGACAGGGTTTCTCTGTGTAGCGCTGGCTGTCCTGGACTCACTTTGTGGACCAGGTTGGCCTCAAACTCACATCGATCCGCCTGCCTCATCCTCCCTGAGTGCTGGGATCACAGGTGTGTGCCACCATGCCCGTCTTCTAGGGGTTCGTTTTGTTTTAAATAGTGTCATTGATAGTACAGTCCAAAAATTAGAGAGTCCAGCCAGGAACCAAAGGAAGATAGCTACTGCCATTATCCTGTCTACTTTAGAATGTTCTAGCTAGAGCTTGTTTTCATTGAACACACACCTTACTTTATCATTTACTAAGCTCAGCTAATTCAAGAACCCCTCTCCGGAGCTCACCAGACACTGACAAGACTTATTGATAATTATGCTTTTTAGACACAAGTTGTGTCCTGAAGATACTTAAAATTCAAAAACAAACTATTTTTTTGTCATGGATGAAAAGAGAATGAATAAATCATGAACTCCAAGAGGCCCAGGGAACTCTCCGACATTTAATTATATTTCATGGGCCATTTCTTCTACCTTCTAGAGTTTAGTTGGCCTGTGAGTCTTAGTCTAGAAAATAGAAACACCATATGTAGAATTCACGTGGGGAAGCCCTAAAGTAAATGTGCTCAAAATGCCGTATCTTGCTAAGCTTCTCTATAAAAAATATAGCACAGATGAAAATTATTGGAGAAACACATACGAAAGCATAGTCAGTATGACACCAGAAAAAAAAAAAATACAGAAGCCCAGTTTTCTGGAAAAGCCTCTGCATAACTAAATGTTGGCAAATATGAAGTCCCATAGGCACATCAAATCTTGGTTGTGATGATAGTAGAAACGCAAGATTACAAAATTGCAAGGAACTAGGTCTTCTCTGGGTGGAGAAACTGAAGACCAAGTAAGTCGGACACTTTCCTGTCTGGAGGCCACCCGCAGCGCCCTGCACCCCCACTAATTGCTCTAGCCAGGCTGTGCCCACACTGCACTAGTTTCCACAGAATGCAGGTACAGAGCCGCTTCACCCTTCTACCCCCAACCTGCTTCCCACGCTCCTTCCTGACCCTTGGAGGAAAACACGGGAAAGTGTTACAGCTTCTTCCATTTTCTGAAGTTGTAAACGTGACTTTATTCATTATTTTTAGGTCCTTTTTGTCCAATCTCAGGAGAGATACCTTTCTTTTTTTATTATTTTTTTTAAAGATTTGTTTTTTATTTTATTTATTTATTTTTATTAATTAACGTTTATCCCCCCCCATAACTCCTTCCCTCCTCCCCTCCCAATCCCACTGTCCTTCTTCCCCACCCATGTCCCTCTCCCAGTCCACTGATAAGGGAGGTCCTCCTTCCCTTCCCTCTGATCCTAGTCTATCAGGTCTCATCAGGACTGGCTGCATTGTCTTCTTCTGTGGCCAGATAAGGCTGCTCCCCCCTTAGGGGGGAGGGAGAGCAGGCCAATCAGTTCCTGTCAGAGACAGTCCCTGTTCCTATTATTATGGAAGCCACTTGGATACTGAACTGCCACAGGCTACCTCTGTGCAGGGGTTCCAGGCCATCTCCATGAGTGGTCCTTGGCTGGAGTATCAGTTTCAGAAAAGACCCCTGTGCCCAGACTTTTAGGATCTGTCGCTGTCCTTGTGAAGCTCCTGTCATCTCCAGGTCTTACTATCTCTACTTCTTTCATAAGATTCCCTGCACTCTGCCCAAAGTTTGGCTATGAGTCTCAATATCTGCCTCGATACCCTTCAGGGCAGAGCCTTTCAGAGGCCCTCTGTGGTAGGCTCCTGTCCTGTTCCCTGTTTTCTCCCTCCTCCGATGTCTATCCTCTTTGCCTTTCTGAATGAGGATTGAGCATCTTAGCCAGAGTCCTCCTTCCTGATTAGCTTCCTTAGGTGTACAGATTTTAGTAGGTTTATCCTATATTATACATCTAGTACCCACTCATGAGTGAGTATATACCCTGTGTGTTTTTCTGCTTCTGGGATACCTCACTCAGGATGATCTTTTCCAGTTCCCACCATTTACCTGCAAATTTCATGATTTCCTTGTTTTTTATCGCTGAGTAATATTCCATTGTGTAGATGTACCACAATTTCTGTATCCATTCCTCAACTGAGGGGCATCTGGGCTGTTTCCAACTTCTGGCTATTACAAATAAAGCTGCTACAAACATGGTTGAGCAGATGTCCTTGTTTGAAAAAAATCTCTGAAGAAAGAGAAGAAGACATCAGAAGGCTTGGCAGGATTAACATAGTAAAAATGGCCATCTTACCAAAAGCAATCTACAGATTCAATGCAATTCCCATCAAATTACTAACACAATTGAAAAATTCTCAACTTCATATGGAATAACAAGAAATCCAGAATTGTTAAAACAATCCTCTACAATAAAAGATCTTCTAGTGGTATCTCCATCCCTGATCTCAAGCTGTACTATAGAGCAACAGTAATAAAAACTGCATGGTACTGGCATAGAAACAGAATGGTGGATCAATGGAACCGAACAGAAGACCCAGAAATAAACCCACACACTTCTGGACACCTGATTTTTTACAAAGATGCCAAAACCATACAATGGAAAAAAGATAGCATCTTCAACAAATGGTGCTGGTCTAACTGGATGTCTACATGTAGAAAAATGCAAATAGATCCATACTTATCACCCTGCACAAGATTTATTTATTATTTACACAGTATTCTGCCTACATGTGTGCCTGCACACCAGGAGAGGGCACCAGATCTCATTATAGATGGTTGTGAGCCACCATGTGGTTACTGGGAATTGAACTCTGGACCTTTAGGAAGAACAACCAGTGCTCTTAACCTCTGAGCCATCTCTCCAGGATGAGAGTTACCTTTCTAAGTTCCAGGCTAAAGTGTGGGGTTAGTTTCTTCTCCCATCTTTTTGTTGCTGTTGTTGTTTCCTTGTGTGTGTGTGTGTGTGTGTGTGTGTGTGTGTGTGTGTATGTGTGTGTGTGTGTGATTTTCCTGAATGTGTACCTGTGCACCAACAGTGTGCCATGTCCACAATAACCAGAAGAAGATCCCCCTGGAACTATACCCCTGGGTATAGTTGTGAGCCCCTGTGAGTACTGAGAATCAAACCCAAGTCCTCTGGAAAAGCAGCCAGAGCTGTTTACTGCTGAGCCATCTCACCAAGCCTCCTCTCCCGTTCATGCTCTACCTCTGCCCATGATCACAGTGTACAAGCAGAGATGGGGTTTAAATCCAGACGGCCTGGAGCCAGAGATCTTCACACGGGCCTACAGTCAACGGCCTACTCTCCCTCAGCCTCAGTCTCCCTCCTCAGCCCGGTTTCCACCGCTGTGGGCAGGGCTGTTCGGCAAAGCCTTTAAAACAAGCTTCTGTCTAACTCTGACCTAGGAGATTCACTGACTCGGCTATGCGCCTTGCTGGGGAGAGAAAATGCCCTGCCTGAGCCCTCTCTCTCCTTTACACCGCTGAAGAAGCAGCTGGTTCCAGTCCCAGGCTCCTGTGTGCGTGTCTCTCTCCCAGGCTGCAACCCCCGCTGTTCCTCACAGGGGAAGCAGCACCTTGAACCCCCCTTGATCAGGAACTCTGACACCAACAGCAGAGGGCAGCAATGGACTCACACAGGAAGAGCTGGCCGCACGTCTGCTTGGGAGAGCCTGCCCAGCATCCCCTTCAAGGTGCGGCGGCACTTGAACTGACTGCCTTGTCTTGACATCTGGGTCTCCGACCACATTTCTGAGGTAACAGGAATAAAGGTTGTTTTAAATCCTGATATTGCCAGGCGAGGTGGCTCACAGATGTAATCCCAGCTTTTGGGAGGCTGAGCCTGCCCTGCGGAGCAAGGTCCTGGGTGGCCTGCTTATACGTTGTTGTTCAGGCAACCGTCACTGCTGTTGGGTACCCAGCATTGCTAGACGATAGGACCCTGCTGCTGAAGACGCCACACACACTGGTTGCGGGACACAGCGAGATCAAGTTTCGGGTGGGCTGGAAACTTCCTTCCGGCTGGCTAGCCCACACAGTGCCAGAAGCTGCCACAACTGTTGTCTCAGTGGGTTTATCTTGCCTGGTTCTTCAGTGTTAAACACAGGGCCCACAGCTAAATAGCGCTGTTGGTGATTTCTCCCCCGCCAGCCTGGATAGCAGCTTCTGTTCTATAAACAACCCTAGTGGAAGCCATTGGGTCATATGCTGGGGGATGGGGGAGGTAGTCGGGAGAGGAAGAAGATTAATAGGATGGGGACATAATGGTGACTGGGGTAAATAAAACTGAAATACGCCATGCACATGTATAAAATATAATCATGAAACCCATTGTTACCTATAGCTAATGATGCTAGTAAAAACGTTTTTAAGGCTATCTCAAAGGAAAAGAAAAACAGAGATGCTAACTAACTAAAGAAGAGGGAAAGCCAAGTTCTATTAGGTCTGTGGGAATAAGCTAATATCGAGAATTCCTCATCCTTTACATTTTTTACACTAACTTAATAGACTTCAGAAAATAACCTTTAAGTTCTCACAATTAAAGCAAGAGTCTTAAATTCTTCCAACTGTCTGTCAATCGCACAGCATTTCCAAGTTCCCAACAGCCTATCCTTGAATGCCCTGATGAGAGAGAAATCACCATCTCATGAATCCATCGTCCCCAGCGGGATTACGTCTGTGCACTAGAAAGTCATTAGCTGAAACTTGGAACTGTCTCTATAAATCTTCCACTCCTTTTGCCTTAATTTGGCCCCTTGGGATCACATAGACTAGGACGTAAACCGTCACTCGTGTAGCAGACTCAAACATGTGAACTTGCCATCACCCCCAAGGTCTCCTCAATTCACTTCAGCCGCTTCCCAGGATAGCGCAGTTTCTTTCTGCTGCACAGCACTTTCTGGAACCACCTGTGGCCTGCCGAGGTCCCCGGCCGAGGTGCAGCAGCTATGGTTGAAGAAAAGGTGGCCTGGCCAGTACAAGAGGGGCGCCCTGTCTCTTCTGCACCACACCAGGCTTTGCCATCAGTGAAACCCAAACTAACGCTTATTCTGCCTCGACTTGGCACACACCTTACTGGTGCCAAGCCCACCTCATTGGTGCCAAGCCCACCTCCTGCGTTTCTTCCAGATGTGCAACAGCTAACGCCTGTGTATACGCTGGTGCTTTCAGGACGTAAATCCTGGCCTTTAAGCGCACTCTGTTTAAAGTCGTTCTTGTTAGGCTTCTGTTTCGGCCCACTGATTTGACCATTTCACCCAGGGTCTTTGAGTTCACATCATACCAGATTGGAGAAGTGCCTCTTGATGTCTTCAGATAAACCTCCCGGTGAGGAAAAAAAAAAAATGTTTTTAAATCTGGGAACATCTCTATTGTCTTTCCCCTTAATAACAGTTTCCTGAGCAGCCAATCAAGTGTCTGTACCCACAATTACTGTTACGTCAAAGCTCCTACGCCCCTTCATCTGGACGTGCACTGTGAGACTTTGGCGAGAATCATGTTCAGAGTCAGGCTTCTAAGTCCCAGGCCCTTCTCAGCAATGGAGATAGGCGCCACACTAAAGAAGTGAGTTTGCCGAGGTGGGGGGTGGACCTACTCTGGGCCCTATAAATAACTCACAACCCATAGAGTCTCCAACCATCTATTTGATAGGGCCTTATAGACCACAATGACTGTCCTGGACCAGACTCAGAGACAGGAAGATCAGAATCTGCAGACTGCTCCCATCTGTCGGCTCTACTCCTGGGCTCGGTGATTCCAGACAGAGCTTGTGCCCCAGGCTTCCAGCCACGGGGTCTTCAGGGATGCGATCCGAGAGACTGAACTACAGAAGTAAACGGAGCTAAAGGCTCTGTGCTTGGAGCTCTTGACGCCCTCCAGCCCCGCCAGAGACTCCTCCTCAGGCAGCGTCCTCCTGTGCCGAGCCCCACAGGACCCTGACGTGTTTACCAGCAGAGCTGGTGACACAGGGACGGACCTCTCTCAAAATACCCTTGGGAACATGGATACAACACAAATGCCATAGGTATTTACTCACCGAAAATCCTTTAAAATTGGGGAGGGGGAGAGGCCAGCAGAGGGCACTGGACTCCCCAGGGGAGGGGAGAGAGGGTCATAACAGCTGGTTGTGAACCTTCCAAAGTGGGCTCTGGGATCTGAACTCTGGTCCCCTGGTCGGAAGAGAACTGTGCTGAGCCACCTCTCCAGGCCTTTCGTCACAACCTTCGAGGCCACACGTTTCTCTCTACCTAATATTTGTCTTCAGGTCTGTGACTAAGCACAGCAAAGAAGCATACCTGACCAAAATAAATAAATAAAATAAAAAGATAAAATTTAAAAACATAAAAAAATAATAATAATAATAAACCCAACCGCAGAGCACAGATTAGCCAGAGCCGAGACATCTTGGCGCTGCAGTCCCCATTTCTGTGTGTTTCCCGGCAGGCTGGCTCCCTGTACCGCATCAGCTCGTGCTCCTGCTCGATTCAGGGCACACCCATCTGTGCCACACAGAACGTTACCATTCAGACATGTTCCAAGCCTGTCTGGACCAGACTACGTAATATGTTCTTTTGGATTACCCAGAGTAACATATTCAAACAAGTCTTGGGCCGGCGAGAGGGTTGGGGGGGGGGGGTGAAGGTGCTTGCTGATAAGCCAGCTGATCGTAGATCAGTCCCTGGAACCAACCAAAAAGAGAAGAGCCTTCCACAAGGAGCTCCCTGACCAACACACGCGCGCGCCCACACACACACACACACACACACACGCTCAGGCACACATGCAGGCACACACACTGATCTCTGTGAGTTGGAAGCCAGCCTGGTCTACAGAGAGAATTCCAGGACAGCCAGGGCTGTTACACAAAGAAACCCTGCCTCAGGGAAAAATAAAAATAAAAATAAAAATAAAAAAGATTTTTAAAAACATCAATGCCTGCTCTATTTAAAACTAGCATAAAAACTAAACTTTTTTTTTTTAAACCTGTAATATAGGATATTCTGCTCAAATACAGATGCTGCTTTACTAATTTCGTTCCAAATGAAGGGTCACAGTGTCAATGCGGCTCTATAAATCAGCACGAGTTTTGCGGTTGTCCTGCACTGCCACCTGGTGGTCATTTTATACACACACATTAGGCCTAACGAAATGTCCTGAGTTGGCTCTTGTTCAGCAGTTCCCTGCCATTAGTCAGTCTCCCCTGCAAGACCTCCAAAATGATGCTACAGGTGATTTTTACCAGTTAAAGGTCGGAACATCTTACTGAATCATATCACTTATCTATTACTTAGCATAACAAATAACCAATAATTTACAGTGAAAAAATTTCTAAGAAAAAAGTTAAGGCCACCTATGCTTCGAACTTAGAACAAATAAAAGAAAACAAGGCCTGTCCATGCATAGATTTACCTGGAGTTAATGAAAGTCAACATATAAAGATAAGAAGGACAGAAGTGGGAGTTACGTTGGCTGTGGGCTCAGCTGAGTTGGTAAAACGTTTGCCTAGCACAGTGAAGCCTTGGGTTTTCTCCCCAGCACTGCATAGACTAGGAGAGGAGGCAGATGCTAATGAAGGCGGAGGCGGGAAGACCAGCAGTTTGAAATCTTCCTCGACTACCCAGGCCCTGTCTCAAAAGATAAATCAGTAAGAGTTAGTACTGCTGTAACGGATGAGGCCATAACTGTTTTCATGGGGTTCCTTGGTATATTTTAAAATTCACATTTTTCATTTGTAAAGTGCCTCGTTTTATCTTGGGCTTCCCTAAATTCTCATATGAATAAACATGAATATTTTATTAAGGATAATACTAGTTATATTACATTTCCTGGAAGTATTTGGTCAATAACACATAGAATGTCCCTCTTATTAATTTGAGTAGAGAAAGTTTACGTTACTTCCAAATCAGAATCGCCAATCATCTTCTTCACTCTTTCACTTCTTTTTTACTAAATGAACTTACTGTTCCACATGGTAATGTTTCCTTAGCGCTCACTCTTATCAGTTCCTGCCACTTTCAAAAACATCAGTCCTCAACCCCGCCACACTCACTCCAGTGCTTAACGCTTAGTCCTCCTTCAGTGGTGCTCTTCTGAGAGGAGGCGGGGACTTAAAGACAGAGCTTACCAGGAGGAAAGTAGCTGAGGACAAGGGTTTGATGGTTAAACCCGGTCCCCAGCCCGCCTCCTTTCTCCTTGCTTCCTGTCAGCTGTGACGTGAAAACCTCCTCCTCTGGCGCTCGCTTCTGCTTCCGTGATGCCAAGATTGTAGAGCCAAAGCCACCCAGACAGACCCCTCAGAAACGGTGAGCCAAAGGAATCATTCCACCTTTAGGCTGTTTTGGGTGAGTATTCTGTCCCAGGAACAAGGGAAATAACACAATCATTGGTGTTTCCGTTGTCTGTAACTCTTGGCCCTTCTATCATTTCACATTTTTTCTAACTTTTGCTAGCCAAATGGAATCAATTAATTTGTTCTCCGTTTTTCTAAATATCCAGTAACTCACATGATGGCAAAATACTGTGGATAAATCCTCGTCATGTAACAGGGCCCCAGAACCTAGGAGACCCTCAAACCAGCTGGCTCCATGATGGAAGTCCCATCCAGGCCATAAAAATCAGCACATAGACCATACCACCTGCCAAACAAAAATCCATCCATCAATGCCCACCGTTCTGGGGAAATCTCCAGATGTTCTAACCTTGCTTTGCTTTTGGCTTCTGTAGTTCCGCATATGGGTAACTATTCTTGTTAGCTGAAGTATCTCTACCCAGGACACGGTTTTTGCACTTAAAAACTCACCCTGAGAAAGGCCTAGGGCTGCAGTGAAATCCCAGACAGCCAGAGTAGTCGCTAGCCAGCTAATAGACTTTCTGTTGGCTTAAACCACCCCCAAGCAGTTTTCTCTGGTAGATACCCCATGATATCCCCCTGCTGACTTTAAATATTTGCATTAAGACATACTACACTAATATCCAAAATAAGAAGACATAGGAGCTAAGAAGGAGGCATGGGGAAATGGGGGGACAAGTGAAACCTCTCCTCGAGTTGTTGGTCAGAGGCATACATGAGACCTCGTACCAACCCAAGCCAATGCCATTGCCCTTGGCTGCCTCCCAGAGGTTGACGGTGAGTCCCTAATGCTGAAGAAGACATCATATACTTCGGACACAGGACTGGGAGGTAGCGAGCTATGGCCTGACCTGGAAACCTCCTCCCTGAGGACTGGCTCTCACCTTATCAGAAGGTGTGAAGCAAGTTGCCAAGGGAGGACAGTTGGAAGGCCTGCCCTGCTGTAAAACCTACGAACCACACAGCGCAGACATCTCGAGGGCCATCCAGCCGACCACACAGGAAAACGGGAGCTGATCCGCTTCCGCTAATGCTGCACGTGGCCCCGTGTCCTTCCGCAGTGACAAATGGCCTCTGTCTTCTTGCGGTTCCTGTCCTCCTGCCTGTAATTAATGACTCCTCTTTCCCTGCCGGGATGTGCTCAGCAGAAGTCATCACAAAGAGGAAGAATTTGGAAGCAGTTTCAGGATACCCACCACTAACCTAGTGTGGACAAGGCGAGCACGCTTTTCCTCCACCTATCCTCCCACCCTCCAAAGCTCAGGAGAAAGAAGCAGGTGGAAGAGGAGCCCACGCGCGGGAACGAAGCAAAGGCATTAGAAGGAAGCTGGCAGCACGTCCCCTTCCTGAAGACGGTGACCGGTGAAGGGCCAGCACTCGCTCGGGGTGGAGAGGAAGGAAACGCCGCTCATCTGAGTTGTTCATTGGATGTCATTTTGCACCGTGCACAGCATGAGAGCGCCGAAACGCCCCTAAACCTCTTCGTGCTCAGATATGGACATGCATAGATGGCTGTTGGCTGGAATGAGAAAATTCAGGCTCTGAACGACAGCAAGTAACCTAAGGGAACAAGATTCCGAGACAGGTGTAAACCGAGGCCTGCCGTGGGACCGAGACCAGAGAATGTCCTCACTCTGGTTCTGTCTAGCAAGAAGGCAAGATAAAAGCCATCTCGTCCTCGTATTGTACCCTTAGGTGTTTAAATGACAATCTTCAAGGTACTGGTCTCCCTAAACCAGCCTTTCTGTCATCCCAGATGTTACGGTGACTTCTCCTTGCTGCTCAGGACTTCCTGCCTCTGTTTGATGGCACTTCTTCTATGTGGTTACTGCTCCGGATGAAGAGTTTTTACTCAGGGTGGTTCTAGCGCGAAGATAACTGATCTGGGAACCTACATTGTCTTTTCTTCCTTTTCAAACTACTTTGAAAAAGTAGTTCTGATGCTCTGTTTAATGAATACAATTCAATGAATTGAGATTCACTCATTCGTTCACTCACTCATTCATTCATTTTTAAAGTGTGCTTTGCTTTAAAGAAACAAAGGTGCTGAAGCCAGGATTGGTGCTGTAATCATGCTGCTCCAGGAAGCTGAAACAGAGGTTATCACTGTGAGTTCAAATCCGGCCTAGGCTACAAACTAGCCAGGGCTACACGGCAAGAACCTGTTTCAGGGTGGGGAGAGGAAAGAATGAAGGAGTGAAGAAAGAAGGACAAGAGAGAGGGGGAGAAAGGGAGGAAGAGAGGGTCTTTGGATGAGACACAGGACTACTTAAAAGAGAATTCTCATTGTCACCACACAGCTCAAGGCCTCCTCTCTCATAAGGAGTGACGGTTTGGGTGAGAGACAGCCAGTTCAGAACCTCTGCTTAAATTCTGAGGTAAAATTTTTCTCTAAAATTTCAGCATGAAATGCAGGAAGGAACCCTGTACATCGTATTTGTACCCCCATCGGCCCTGGTCACACCGAGCTCAGCCTGATACTCCCAGACATTACAAAGCTCACCAGCAAACTCCTGTAATTAGCACCATCAGCCAGGGGCACATAAAATAGCCCTTTTCTGAATAGAATTTTGCTTGAGGGGGAGGTATGTTTATATGATTTTTAAGATTTTCAAGGAATTTTAAAAGATCAAAGCACCTCATTTAACAATATTTATTCTTAGCCAGGTATGGTGTCACACGCCTTTAATCCCAGCTGAGCCAGTTTTGATCTCTGAGTACGAGGCAGGCCTGGTCTACAAAGTTCCAGGACAAACAGGGCTCTGTTACACTGAGCAACCCTGTCTGGAAAAAAACAAACAAACAAACAAACAAAAAACAGACAAACAAACTCCTATTTGTTATCTTATGAATGTTGGGTTATTATTTAAATTAAGCTTTCACGTTTTGTAATGCTGTAATTTGAGAATTTAAAATTACTGTTGTAATCCTCACTTCGGGTTTGGGTGGCGGTTATGCGGACTGTTCCGTTTTGAGACTGGGGCTTAGGTAGCCCAGGCTGGCCTCCAAATCACGAAGTAGCCCAGGATGACCATGAATTCCTGACCTTCCTTCTTCAACTGCTTGGCAGTACAGGGGTGCGGCGGCACACCCAGTCTTCACGGCTCTCTCGATCGTCCAACACTAGGCTGTACGTACGCGGTGCTCGTTTTGGTTTTGCTTTTTAAATGTTCGATCTTAACTGTTCTTCATCCGGAAGAGGAGCAACTTCTGGCCTCCCGCCCCCAGCTCTGGGTCTGAGCTCCTTCGGCTCGACGCTCGCTGCTCATCACCGCTCGGGGCCCAGGAAGGAGGGATAGATGGATACACACCGGACGAAACCTCTTCCTTATGCTGTCTGCGGCGCGACCCGGGGCGAAGGGCAGAGGCGGTCCCACAGCAGCCGAGGGGCCCGCTGAGCGCCCTCTTTCTAGGGAACGCGCGCCGCCGCCTCCCGCGGTGCACTTCTCCCTCCGGCCACGGGGCGGCAGGAGAGCGCGCGGCGGCCGTGGTACAGTCCGCCCGCCCCCACCTCCGCGGACCGTGGGCTCTCCCGGCCGTAGAAAAGCATTGTGGGACGGCTGCGCGGCCTTTCTGCGCGCTCACGGCGAGCGTGGCCTGGCGGTGCGGCCTGCGGCGGCGGGTGGCTGGTGATGGTGCGGGATCCAGGGCGTCCGCGGCAGCCTATGGGCCGCCCTCCTCTCCCGGGAGATGGGGAGGTGGCGCGGACCCATGACCCGCCGGACCCGGTGTGAAGTGGCTCGGTGTGGGAGTCGAGCGCCGTGTGTGGTGTGAAGCCTCGCCCCATGCCCGGGTGCAAAGCTGTGCGGGAGTGGAGTGAACGTCGCAGTCGGAAGGTGGGGTTGGTCGTCTGTCTCCTAGTTTTGAGTGTGGATGGAGCCGGCCCGACGCTGTTCACGTTAGCCTTTGTGTTGCCCGTTCACCGTTGGTCACTAGTGAATGTGGTGTCAAAAAAGGCTTAGAGTAATGCTTCGCGGCCTTTTCTTAACCCTGGAGTTTGGTACCTTGGGTGTAGGAGCTGCGTAAGTGACAGAAGGTCTGCTGTAACTTGTATGTGGAAGTGGATTTACTGCATAGCGCTGTGGTTTCTTATAACTGGTTCTTACTCGTTCGGCAGGTGGTCGTCTGAAGCCGATTTTGTCTTTTCCAGACACGCAGGAGCACAAAGATGGTTTAAGGTAGGTTGGCTGCAAAGCACAAGTTGTGTGGGGATTTAAGTTGGGGTGCATTGAATCGTTAACCTTGCCGATTGATTTGCACTGCTGCTGCTTATCAGAAAGCAAGCAAGCGAGACACCTTCTGCCCGTCGGCCAACTTCTAGGGATGTTTGCCCCCCTCCCGAGTATGTAGTACTGAACAGAAATAGATAGTAAATGTACGTTGTGTTAGCATTTAGGCAGCCTGCTCCTCGGTTGCATGGTGACCTATGATGTCATGTGTCTCCCACCAGGTGTGTGGCAAACGCACACACCCAGCAGCAGTTAACGCCGCCCAGGAGCTGTAAATGAGCACCTTGCTCTTATCCCTCTCCTACTCTGCCCTTTCTCTCGCCTATCATGCCTCTCTCATGATACTTGTTTGCATCGTTTTTAACACATTGTGGTGGCTTTATAATGCATGTGTTAGCTAGAAAAAGACCTGCCAAATATAGTTGTAAGTCTGAGTAAAGGCTGTGGTGGGGGATTTATGTACAAAATGCTTACAGACAAACATGTAAAATGTTTTCCTCTTTTCTTTCAGGGTGTCCTTGATTTGAAAATTGATCTCAGAAGCATGGACGGTTAAAACACTGCATGGGTGAATGCACATTTGCAACAAGGCTATGAAATAAATGTTTTTTATTCTGTGTACATTCGTGTTCCGTGTGCATGTATGTCTGAGGGTGTCAGATCCCCTGGAACTGGAATTAAACAGTTTTGAGCTGCCATGTGGGTGCTAGGAATTGAACCCAGGTCCGTCAGGAAGAACAAGCAGTGCTCTTAACTGCCAAGCCATTTCTCCAGCCCCATGAATACTTAATATGCTGCTTTTGAGACTGGCTGCCAGAGAGTACCTGTTGGTTCATGTGTGGCAGCTAAACTAATTTCTACTTAGGTTGGCAAAAGCTCTCCCTTTTGCTTAACAGGAAGGGACAGCTAGTACACGGGGACATAATTTTACACTGTCAGGGCATAAATAGAAAGCTTTTGTGTATGTGAGTACACCTTAAAAACCGTTGGGGTAGGGGGAAACGACCGGAACTCCATCTGTTTCGGTTTCCTGTTAAAGTGGTAAAACTTGTAAATTAGGCCAGCATGCAAGTGGGGAGCTTTAGAGTTAAAGCAGTGAAGAGACCAGACTGCTAAGGCTTGGGTTTTATTAAAGCAAGATGGGAGCCTGGCTAGGCCAGTTCCAGGCAGGTAGGTGAGGTTAATCACAGTGAGGTAAGCTACAAAGGGTGTGGAAACACGAGAGTTGCAGTAGGAAAGGACAACATAGGTGAAGCTTAGGGTGCTGAGCGGGGAGGAATCCTTGGATTTGGTTTTATTGGTGTGGGAGTAAAGGCCACAGTTCAACCTCAGCAGTTGGGGGTAGTTTGGCGAGCACTGTTCACGGAGCAATCTGCTGTTGAGAGGAGTTTTGATGAGCATTAAGATGGTCAAGATAGTCCTTCAGGGAACAGCTGGAGGCATGTGGAGCAATGTTAGGTAACTGAGACCTTGTCTTCAAAGTGAAGAGGGAGAGGATTTCAAGGAAGCTAGAGATGAGCCACAGCTGATGGCACAGTACAGAGGGTTCTGTTTGGGTGCTGGCCCTCTCAACTCTTGAGCAGAGAAAAGGTCCAAAACTTTTGGGAACATGGGAGGCCAGGTGTGTTGGGTGGGGGACAAAGTCTACACAGGCTTTTTTCTTTTTCTCTCAGAAAACACAAGACAAAAGACACTTAAATTCAAACACTTAACACCTTTTTACATTAATTTGTAAATAACCATTGGAACTTAATGCCACAAAATACAATATTAACAAACAGCTTTAAGGGAATAAAAGTCACTACAGTCTGATGCAGGCCGGAGTCCAGGGCCTCAGCAGAAGCATCTGGTCTTGGCTGTGGTAGAGAGGTGGAGAGGTGAGACACACATGGAGTTAGATGGTTAGCTTTCAGAAAAGATCACAGCATCCAGCGAGTTCATGAGTATCCTTCCAGTCAGCTGGCCCCACAGCACAAGATTGCTGTGCATAAACCCTTAGAAGATGCCTTTTTTAATGTGCTATGGACACATGTCCAAGATGTGGATAGTAATCTAATTCACAGTATCAAAATCACCAGTGGCACACAGCATCTCTACTCCTGCCCTTTGCCCCTTCGCCAGGTCAAGTCTCTGTCTTGAGGCGGGCAGCCTGGATAGTTTTTATTGTTTTTGCTGTGTGCTTTCCAGCCAGATTGATTGTAGAGAGCTGAGATTTTTCTTCAATCAGGCTGTCTCTAGACCCATTTCTTCTCTAGAAAAAAAAAAAAAAGAAAAATTGATAACAGAAGAAAGTAACCAAATCAAGAATTTTTAAAACTTCGCCAGAAGATGGGCGTAGAGGGTCCCGGGAAGAGAGCGAGCCCAGCCTGAGCTCACAGTGTGGCCAACTTAAATTTATTCATTTACGACTCTGCACAGAAAAGTCTAATACTGTGTGAAAGTTCTTAGTCCGACAACTGAGTACACATCAGTTTTATTCATAAAAATTAGGCACAATTCGCCTATGTAAGCATTACTTAGGACACTATTCCTTAACCAGGCATTTTTTTCTGAGTAAGGCCAGAGAGGAGACAGGAAAAGCCTCCCCTGGTTGAAACATTTAATGTGAAACGTTTAATGTGCGGGTGAGGGCTTGGAGTTCCCTGTTATCTGGGATGACATCACTATCCACCACGGTGGGGAAGCATTGGTGACCTGCCTCCCTGAGCCAGGACACCATAACCAGGAGTCCTGGAGTTGGGACCTGTCAGATGGAAACTCCAGAATGCCACCCACAGCGCCTCACGACAGCCGCCTGTGTCTCCTAGGTATGGCTGCCGCTGCTATGACTACCCTCTAAGCATTTCCAAGATGAAGGCCCTTCCCTTGCTGTGGGGGACAGAGCTGCAATGGGACCTAAAACTTCTGTCTGCCATCCCTTCAGCAAGCAGAGCATCGGGCCCTCCACCTTCATTTCTCCACCTTGGAAAAAAATACCTTAAATGGGCGAAACAATTCTTTTCATTGTAGCCCCACAGTCTTAGTCATCCCAGCATCCTCCCAACCTCTGACGGATCATCCGGATTCTTGCGCTACCTCTAATATTAATTCCCAGCAGCTCCTGCGCTGTGTCCATGGGTCTTAGTCATATCCCTCCTTCCTTCTTCCTTCTGCTTCAGGTTGTGTGTGTGTGTGTGTGTGTGTGTGTGTGTGTGTGTGTTTAAATAAACAAAATCCTGAGAATGAAGTCAGTGTATCCAAAGGAATTCCCCAAAGCATAGAACGCTTCTCAGGATTCTCCTAGGTTGCTCATCTGTGTGGCACACCTATGTCCCTTAGCTCGTGGGAGGCCGAAGCAGGCAGATGCTGTGGATTCTGGACTAACCTGGTCAGCAACACAGCTGCAGGCCAGACAGGCTTAGACAAAATACAGGTTTTTGAAATAGTCATCAGTAGGACACACCTTACAGCTTTACTAACCTGATGAACTGTAAAGCCACCACACCCCTGAGCGTCTGAGGAACGGGTGACCGGAAGCGGCGGTACAAGATCTGTTTTTGAGCTGCCAAAGAAAGTGTCAGAGTTTACCAACAGGACGGGCCTCCGATCTTACGCCCCACCGTGGCAGGGAGCTCCGCGGGCTGTGTTGCCTGGAGCCTGCCCTCAGTGCTGGCCACTTACTTCACTTCCGAGAGGACGGACCGCTCTCCGTCGGAACACTGGGATCTGCGGTACTGCCTGTAACTCCGCGGCGAGTGCGCATGCCTGATGCGGACAGGGTCACCCTGAGTCCTGGGAGGAACCCGAACAAAGAAAGGACACAAACACATAACAGAACGATGAATGAGGGACACAAACACATAACAGAACGATGAATGATTTTTCCTGAGTACTAAACTGTAGAGACAGAACTTTCAAGCTGCTTCTGGTTGATTCTCATTTGTATTTTGCAGGTAGCTTTCATTCCTTCTACCGGGTCTCGTGAAGTCCAGGCTGGCCTCAGACTGGAATTGGCAATAAAGCTAAAGATGACTTAAACTCTTGCTCCTCCAGTTCCACATCTCATGTGCTGGATTATAAGCATGCGCCCCAACGCCTACCTCATGGAGGGTTGGGTTGTTTTTTTTTGTTTTTGGTTTTTGTTTTTTTTTTTTTTTGGTTGGTGTTTTTGTTTTAGTTTGAATTTCTGTTTGTTTTTAAGAACTTATCATTAATGGGTTTTGAAGGCAGTAGTGATTTAAATGTCTGCTTACAAATGCAAATGGAGCTCAGACTGTAGACCCAGTAGCCCAGATCTTGAGTGGCCTCCTGCCTCGTCTCCAGATTCTGAGACTACAGATGTGCACTACCCAGCTTGGCTTGACCACTGAAATGTAAATGCTCCTGAGAATTCAGTTGTGTTCTCTTCAGGAATATGGAAGGGGAGATCCACAACGGAAACAGAAGAGCTTCCTCTTCCTGTCAACAAAGGTCACTTCCAGCAGATTCAGCCTTCACTGGGAAGTGGCTGGTTTCTTAAATGTCCTCAGCGCACACACAAAGATACGGTGGTAGACCTGTGAACCTTCCTGACTTGATTTCACAGTGTAAACACATACTAGAGCATTACATTATATGCCATTATTCTTAGTCTGTGCACTTGACTTTAAAAGAAAAATTCAATTGTAGGCCTAAAAATGATGGAGAGAGGGCTGGCACGCTTGCCACCAAGCCTGAATCTGAATCCCAGAGAGCTCAGCACGATGGAAGGAGAGAACTGAGTCTCACACGTTGTTGACCTTTACACATGTGAGTGGCATACACACACACATACATACACACCTACATGCATGCATACATACATACATAGTAAGAAAAACTAAAAGATAAGGAAGAGTTTTTGGTGTGTGGGGAGCGTGTGTGTGTGGTTTTTGGGCTTATCATTTTTCTGAAAGGGAAAAGCTCGGTCACACATGGAAATAAAGTAGTGAAGGTGTGCTCCTTCCATCTTCCTGAAGAGAATTCAGGTGAATTCTCAGAAGTATTTCAATTTTAGTAGTTAAACCAAGCAGAGCACACCTATAATCTCAGAGTCTGGAGGCAGAGGCAGGAGAGCACTCAAGATCTAGGCTACTTCAGTCTATGGAATCCAGGCCAGTTTTCCCTTGACCCAGTTCCAGGCAGAAAACAGCTGATATGTGCTGAGCAGCCGGGGCTGGAGCCTGCAGATTCTTGCCAACGGTTATTCACAAAGCCTGATCAGTTCAGTGTGGTCCAATGATGGGAACTGAGCTGGGCTCATATGACAAGGTTTTGTGTAAATATAATTCTCATGGTGTTAAAATGCTAGATAAAACGTTGTTATCACTGAGTATCTCAGCCAAAAAATATATTTAAAATGGACAGTATTCATCATTCATCGTACCCTCTCACACACAAACAAGCAGCAGAGGAGAGCTGGGAGGCATGAGGTGCAGAACATGAGTAGTTTTGTGGGTGTGGTTTGTTTGACACAGGGTCTCTCTTAGCCCAGGCTGACCTGGAACTCATTAGAGACCAAACTGACTTTGAACGTCTATCAGTCCTCCTGCCTTCCAGGTTCAAGGATTAGAAACCCGAGCCACCGCACAGAGAAAACAGTTCTTTCTACCTTTTCCGCCTCTTTCCTTACACTGATCTTTAGTTCATGTACAAACTGAAACACTGCATGGACCATAGCGTGAGAACGAACTGTCCTTTCCACGGTGGTTTGAATGGGAATGGCCCCCACGGGCTCTTAGTTGAGCACTTAGTACCCAGTTGGCAGAACTGTTTGGGAAGGATTGGGAGGTGTGGCCTCGCTGGAGGAGGAGTGTCACCGAGGTGGGCTTGAGGATTCAAACAACTTGAGCTGTTCCCAGTGTGCCCTCTCTGCTTCCTGCTGTGGATCAGGATGAGCTGTCAGTTGTTTGCCGTCACCTGTTGCCTTTGCTCTGCCATCCCGGACTCCAAACTGGCTTCTAACCCTCCAAAACTGTAAGCCAAATTGAACACTATTTTTTTTTTTAATGTTTCCTTGGTCATGGTATTTGTTACAGCAGTAGAAAAGAAAGGGAGACACCTCAAGACTAATAAAACCGTGCAAAGACTCTTAAAGATGTACTCACTCTACTTTTGTGTACGGGATCTCTTTCAACTGCTCTTCTGACAGTCCAGATGGGTCCACAAGTTCCTTCCTAGGAGAGAACGAGCAATGAGGTAAAAGCTGTCACGCCTGCGTTCATACCTTCGCCAGCTGGCATGCTTCCCCTTTCTGCCCTTGTCTCAAAGCGTGGGCCTAGTGACAGTACTATGCATGTGTGATGTGTACAAAGCTGAGAAAACTAGACTGTGTGCCAAAAAAAAAAAAAAAAAAATTGGGAGAAAGACTTTCCTGCTGCAGCTCTTTGCCTCTCTTCATCCTGTCTATGTCCACACTCTTCAAGGTCCTCCGTTTCAGGCAGGGCTAAGCTTCTCTCCCTGTGGCGATGTCTTTCTTCTCTATATAGATTTGCTTCTCTCTGCATTCCTTTGTAAACTGCCAGCCTACCTGAGGTGCATTCACGGGCAAACTCAGTGACCTTGGAGATGAGGTATGGTCTCCCTGTGGTCAGCTGCTGGTGTTTGGCCCCCGACACCAGCATCGGCATCAGATAATACAGAATGGGCAGAAGCACCTGCTGAGCCCTCAGACCGAGGCTCCTTGCGGTGGCACTGGTTTATCTCGTAACCGATTTCAAACTGCACACAACACGCTGGACATACGGCTCGGCAATTAACAGCACTCGCTGCTCTTGAAGAGGGCCCAGGTTTGGCACCCAGCACCCATACGGTGGCTCACAACCGTCCGTAATGCCGGGGATCTGGCACCATCAGGCACGCACAAGGTGTATAAACATACCCGTACGCAAAACATTCCCATTGTGTGTTTATGCGGAATATGTGCATATACATTCTGAAACTGCACACATCGGAGAGAACCAGTACTCACTGGATGTGCTTCCACAGCTCTTCCTTTGCTTGGATATCCGGACTTCTTCTGTAAATAAACACACACACAAAAAATTTCACTTCCACAATATGTGTCATCCACAGACCCTAAGAGTTACCTGTGACAGTTCTGTAAGCTCTCGCTTGCCGTGCTGACAGGGAACACGGGCAGCGAGAGCTATTACAGCAATCAGTGAAAGGACAGCAGGAAACGTATGGGCCAGTGAGACTGAAGAAGTCACATAAATGTACATCAATAAAAGTGAGACATCAGCAGAACTTCATTTCCGGAAGAGCCTGGAAGTCAGGCTCAGTGGCGCAGACCTGTAATCTCAGAACTTGAGAGGCAGAGGCAGGGGTCTCACCCGGGTTTGATGCCGGCCTGGCCAGCCAGTGTTACACAGCAAGAGCCTACCCATCACAAGCAAAAACTACATTAAAAAAAAAAAAAGAGCTCAGACATTTGGGAACACATGTGCAAACCCTCTCTTCTAGTGACCTGTAGTGGCAATGACTTAAGGGCAACAGTTCCCGGTTTTTCTATTTATTTTTATCGCACTTATTTATGTGCGCACGCGTGTGCGTGTCCTCACGAACGCTGGACAGCTCACAGGAGTCAGCCCTCTGCTTTCACCACGTTGGTCCCTGGGACTCAGCTCCTCAGGCTAGGTCTCCTAAGCTGCCGAGCCACGGCAGCAGCTACGTGCCGCCTCTAACTAGAAGAGAACTCATTTCTGTTACCCGCCCCAACACTCTCACCGTGATCTGTGATGACCCTGTCCCAGCAAGAGCCCCAAGGGAAAGGCACGGGGTACAATAACGCGCCACGAGATGTCGTGGGACATCTCAGGCTGCATTTCTGCACCAAGTGCAGGCCACCAAGGCCCGACCTGGGGCTCCCACGCGTGCTGCCACCCTTTCCCTGAAGACCTCCCTGGACAGATATTATACCACTATGCCCCAGGATAAGACACCGTCGGTGTTCAGACTGTCCACGGGTTAACTGTCGATCTCCACTGTGGCAAAGAATAGGAAAGTTATTTCAGTTGTTGCCACAGAATGGACCTTTTTTTTTTTTTATTCCAGTCCCCTAGGAGAAAAGATATCTAATTAAAAGGTCCAAAGAAAGGTCCTAAGCCCTAACAATTAAAAAGGCCAAGAACAAGCCAGGTGCGGCAGCTCAGGCCAAGAATTAAGCCGCTGATAAACCCCACCTGTGGAATCCTACATTGCGGCGCAGTATCGTTTCCAGCACCAATATCATCAATGCCTCCATTTTTCTCTCCTGCGTTCTGGCAGGGCCTTCTGACTCCACAGAACACAATAAGCTATTTACTTGGCTACACGGTTTACTAAGTGGTTTTTCCTTCGTGTTGTGTGGACCGGGTGAGGGGACAGCAGAAAATCTGCCCTTTAGATCAAATTAGAAGGAGTGGAATGTAATAAGGAGTGGGAGACAAACCCTTTGTACAGATGATGTTATATCAAATCGTATGCTTTAAAAGACCATACAGACGGCTCTAGACAGTCTCCTGAACAAAACCCGCCTTTCCTACACTCTGCCCATCTGATCCCAAGTAGCATGTTAAACCAGTACATGATACTAAGGAGGTGCAGATATTTCAGGGGCTAAGCACGGTGGGTCAGCATGCCCTTCTCACGGGATGCCACTCTCTGCCGACAGCCTGTTCTCTCAGGGAGGCTGGAAGGATGGGTTAACTATCTTTCTGTTACAGGAAGGTTTTGCACCCTGGGCTCTGCTGATATTCTGAGCAATAACTCCTTGGGGGTGTCTCCGTGCTTGGTTAGATTAGGTCAGACTAGAAGCCAGCAGCCTCCCTGGGGAGCCCACGAGATGGCTCAGCAGGTCAAAACGCTTGCCACCAGGCCTGGTGGAAACTCTCAAAAAGCTGTTCTCTTGGCCTCCAAAATGCATGACATAGCACAGAACTCCCACCTGACGCCCTAACGCAGACAAGCAAATAAATGGAATTAATGCTGTTAAATGGCTCTCGACATTGCCGAGTGTCCTGGGAAAGACAGAGTTGCCCCACCGGAAAACTCCACATCTGAGGGCAGCTAACGGGACGTGGCAGAAGTGAGCGGACACGCTGTTGTGAAGAGCCAGTGTGTGGCCACGGACACAGTGCAACAGCAGGCAGGGATTACACAATAGAGGAAAGGAGGGCGAGACCTGGTCACAGACCACCGTGTGAAGAGCGGTATGAGCTGAGAGCCTGAGGTTCAGAGCTTAATGTGTCACAAAGGATGAGGAGGAAGAAGATCGTGCAAAGAACATACAACCCGCGACCACCTTGCAAAGCCTCCTGCTGAGAGATGAGGAACAATTATTTTGGAAAATGAGGTCCGTGTGTGCATGTGTGTATGTGTGTATATGTGTGTGTGCACACACACACACACACACACACACACATGTGTGTGTGTGATGACTCAGCAGGTATGTGTGTGATGACTCAGCAGGTGTATACCGTGTGTGTGTGTGTGTCTGTGTGTGTCTGTGTGTCTGTGTGTCTGTGTGTGTGTGTCTGTGTGTGGTGTGATGGCTCAGCAAGTAAATTCACCAAGTCTGGTGGCCTGAGTCCTATCCCCAGGACCCCAGACAGACTCGAAGAGCCAACTCTTACAGGTGTCCTCGGACTTCCACACATCCACCATGGCAGGCACACACCTCCACACACAAACACACAGCTACGCACACACACACACACACAGGCACTGGAAAGAAATGCAGTGTAATTTAAACACACACATAGGCTAGCTAGCAACCTGTTAACAAGGAGCCGAGCGCAATGATAAAGCGACAGCAGCCAAATGCACGCGACACCCTGCATAAGGTCTCAGCATCGCAGGCCAGACAACGAACAACCAAAACCTGACGGCGCGGACATCCTTCTGACCGTTGGGGCTTCCGGTTACTTCGGCTTCCTATTTCTGCCTTTCTGTTTGTACTTTAGCCGGAAGACTTCCTTTTTCACATGTAAATAAGTCTTGTGATTCCAACGCCAATCTTTCTGTGTCTGTGTTTCACCGTCCCCAGCACTTCCTACGGAGCCTCACTGCTCCCTCCCGTTATCAGTTCAGTAAACACAGTAACGCATCGTGGCCACCAGGGGGCGGTGGAGCCCACTTGCGCACAGAAACCATTGTTTGAGGGGCGAGGGCAAGGATGCCTCTGTGCGACAGAGAGGGAGACAAGGTTTAATCCTGTGGAAGGCAGTTTCCGTGGGGCGGTCGCTGAGCCTTCTTATGTATATGTCACAGCAGCAAACACAGGCGCCGTAGAAATGGAACTGAAAAACTGACTAGATAATACCGAGCTTCATAACGTTTAACAGATAGGACCCTGTCGTGTCCAGTTTAACGCTTGTTGGGGAGGGGAGGGACACAAACATACACAATTAATAATAATAATAAATATTAATAATAGAAATATTAAAACTTTCCACGAAGAAAATTTTAGGCAGAGGCAGTCTTGAGGCAGGCGAGCAGTGGGAATAGTTTAGCAAGCAGGGACTCCACTTGTTTGGCGCTGTGCATTTCTCCCTCTAACAATGCTCTTGATTGCCTGATACCCTTAACTACATGTACTATGCACACACGTGCACACACACACACACAAGTACACCCAACAAGCTGCATGCATGCCCCACTTTAAACAACGAAGTAACTTTCTCATCCCCTATCAACCATTAAACCCAGACAGAATCTAGTCAATCATAGTCTAGTTACGTCTGAGTCTGTGAGTACGTGGCCAATTCAGCTTGAACTAGTTTGGGGTGCAGGGACCACAAGGCAAACTTCGCCCTCTGTGAATTTGTGGGAGAATCCTCTTCTTTCCATCCTATGCCTATGTGTGACTGGACAGATGGATGGCTAAAATCAGAAGCATTATGGGAAAGGATAGTGTGCAATGGGCAAAGGTCTACCAAGCCAAGCCTGCCAATCAAAATGGAGAACTATGCAAAATACACTCGTAGTAACCAAAATTCCCTTCCTTTAGGCAGCATGTAGAAAGAAGCCCCAGGCCCTTGAGTACCTGGCGCTTTGGGTCACCTTCGTGTGTGTGGCCCACTGCCACTCTTGACAGCCTACCTGGCCTACCCTATCACTTTGGTAAGAATGAAGCTACCTTGCTCCTTTGCGAATCTGTGTGGATCTTTACTGCAATTCCTCCAATAACAAAGAGAACTTGTAAACATTCAGCCCAGGCCCCAACCAGGGCAACAAATTTTTTTTTTTTACTTTAAAAAAATTTTTTTCAATTATATTTTATTCACTTTGTATCTCAGCTGTAGCCCCCTTCCTCGACCTCTCCCAATCCCACCCTCCCTCCCTCATCTCCTCCCATGTCCTTCCCTGAGTCCACTGATAAAGAGAGGTCCTCCTCCCCTTCCCTTTGACCCTAGCCTTTCAGGTCTCATCAGGACTGGCTGCATTGTTCTCCTCTGTGGCCTGGCAAGGTTCCCCCCACACACACCAGGGAGAGGTGATCAAAGAGCTAGCCACTGAGTTCATGTCAGAGACAGTACCTGTTCCCTTTACTAGGAAACCCACTTGGATACTAAGCTGCCATGGGCTACATCTGTGCAACAATTTCAATGAAGCGTTATGCAATACATTTAAAGAAAAAATGATGACTTCCTATTAACTCCAAAAAAAAGAACATATCCCAAATTATAGTGTAACTTTGTTATTAAAAAATAAAAAACCAACAACAACCTGAAAATCCATAGTGCCACATGAAAAATTAAAAAATAAATAAATAAAGCTAACACGATAGCGCTGCCTGTGATCTTTACTTTTGGGAGGTATAGAGACAGAAGGACCAGAAATTTAAGACCCTAAGCAGTATATAAGGCATACACCTTTATTTCCAGAACTCAGGAATAGAAACAGGTGGATCTCCGTGAGCCCCAGGCCAGACTAGTCTCTACAGCACATCCCAGGCCAGGACAGCCAGGGCTATAGAGTAAAACTCCATCTCAAAGAGAAAAAGAAAACAAGGGGAGGGGAGGAAGGAGAGGGGAGAGTTAATGCCAAAGGCCAGCTGGAGCTACTTGAAATCCTTTCTCAACAACAACAAAAGAGTTCTATACCAGGTTTGGTGGCACGGGCCTTTAATCCCGACACTTGGGAAGTCAAAGGTAGACAGAGCTCTATGAGGTCAAGGCCAGCCTAGCGTCTGTAGCAAGTTCTAGACCAGTCAGGGCTACAGAGTCAGACCCTGGCTTCTGTTGTTTGTCTTAGCTTTATTTGCTTTAACGTGTTACATTTTGCCAGCATGCATGTCTGTGCACCACATGTGTGACTGATGTCAAAGGAGGTCGGAAGAGGGCGTTGGGGCCCTGGAACTGGAGTTACAGATGACTGAGAACTACAGGTGGGTGCTGGGAATGTACCCTGGTCCTATGCAAGAGCAACACGCGCTCTTAACCACTGAGCCTCCTAAGAGCCCATCTTAAAAACAAACAAACAAAAAAATATTCTAATCAAAACCTCAGTATCCATGGCAGAGCACAGGGTCTATGCTGTCGCCTCCAGCGCCCTCTCCTGGCGTGTCAACTTAAATGTGCATTCTCAGCCTGCTTCCGCCTGGCTCCCTCAGAGACTCTGCTGGCCGCTGCATCAGCATCGCACATCCACTCTCTCCCTGCTCAGAGGACGCAGCTCTCCCCTCCCAGGACTGAGGAGCACCACACACTACAGCTGACCCATCCCCCAAATCACAGACGGCTTTGCAGCTAGTCCCGGTTCACTTGAGGCATTCTTGGCAAGTGGAGCAGGCAGGGGTGTGGCCTGACTCTTGACGTACAGACTAATGCGCGCACAAGCACACGTGCACCCGCACACACCATACATGCACAACCATGAAGGCACACCGCGTCATCTGCTCACAGGAAATTAACCTGAGGGACAGACGGCCTCACTATTGTGGGGGAATTGTGCCCACATATTGTCACTGCCTAGAAACTGGGGGTGGGGGGGACAGACAAATCTCAACATTGGGGTGTAATGAATCATTTCATGACTAGTGCTCCCAAACGGTAACTTGACAGAATGATGGTCACGTCCAGTTCAGTTTGGAACGAGACTTCAGAGAATTCCGTAGACTCAAATTGGGCAAATCAGCAGGTGTCTCGCCAGCAGCCAGGCTTCAGAACAAAGGAAACGCTCCTGTTTATTTACCTGGTTGGATGTGCGCATTTGCTGGAAAACAACTCAACACACAAAATACGGTTTTGACGGCCTTGTTCCCCATGCCATTTTGTTCTGCCTGAGCTCCAACTTCTAAGCCCTCAAAAGTGGTTAATGAATGTCACACGTGTAAGAAGGGAAAAACAACAAATGAAAAACCCAGATATTCCCAGTCTAAAGGATGCCTCATTAGAACAAGCCTCTCCGCCTACTCCATCATGCTCCCTGACTTTGAAGGAGTGTTGGTATAATGTTTTTTGTGTTTTTTTGTTTTTTGTTTTTTCTAATGTATACACCTTACCCTTGTTCATTTAAATACTGATTTCTCCCCCACCCCACCCCCAACTCTCTGGTTTCAATCCGGATATTGCATTGTGATACTCATTCTAAGCATCCTGTCTCAACTCTTGTGTAAACAGGAACAAAATAAAAGCAACTAGACACAATATTGAGCAGGGAGGAGCCAGAAGACAGGAAAGAGGGGAGGAGCCAGAAGGCGGGAGAGGAGTGGGAGGAGAAGGGGCTAGAGGAGAGCAAGGAGAACAGAGCTGGAGGAGAGATCTTGGAGGACGTGGAGCATGAACCAGACCTACGATTTCACAAAAAGCAAGTATAATGTGGGAAATCTAAATGTTAGGAAACTGAGGGCTTGGAGGTTTAGGAGGGAGTAAATATTGCCCAGCATTGTGTTCTAGGTTAAGTAAAAACCCAGTCTCTGTGTGGTGATTTGGTTATACAGCTGTTTAGGACTAACAGCATTGCCAGAAGATAAATCAATAGTAAATATTAATCACCGACTACAACAAAGGAGAGCGGGAAAAGAACCCACGTACGAGCGAGATCTGTGTCTTGAGCGCCTGTTGTTAGGATCCACTTGGTTCTTCTCCTTCTGTCTCCTTAACACAGCTTCCCACTGAGGCGCCGAATCCACCATGTCGTTCTCCTGTCGCACTCTGAAAAGACAGAGCATGCACCTGAGGTCATCGTCCAAGCCAGGCGTGGTGAACTCACCTCAAATCTCAGTCTCCTGCAAGACCCTAAGCCACCCAGGGCAACAGAAAGACAGCCGGTCTCAGAGACAATAAAAAGATGTATGGTTAACATCCAGGCAGGACTTCTGGGCAACAGAAAGACAGCCGGTATCAGAGACAATGAAGAGATGTAAGGTTAACATCCAGGCAGGCATGGAAAAGAAAATACAACGGACCAAAATCTACGGGACACAAAGAAGGCACTCCTTACTTCCCAACTACCTCTACCTCACTTTTTCAGATAGTTAAGAGAACAGCAATCTGATTACATCAGAGACTCGGAGAGCAAAGACTTAGTGCATCCTTAATTAGGTGTGTGTGCCTGTAAATATATACACATAAATATGCAATGTTCATAATAAACAGGTAAAAATAGTGACTCATTTTAAAGCATGTCAGCATGATTTTTCTGTATATCCTCAGTCTCTTGAGATGCCTCTCTTTTCACCTGTGATTTTACTAATCCGAGTCTTCTTTCCCTGTCCTTTGTTTAGTTTGGCTGAAGGTTTGGCAATTTTGTTAATGTTTTCATAGAACCAACCCTTCATTTCATTGATACTTTCTACTGTCTTCATCACTTTGACAAAATTCATTTCATTAATTCCAGCCACGACTTTAATTCTCTCTTCCTGTTTGCTCTTTCTGGGTCTTATCTATTACTGCTTTTCCAAAGCTTTCAAGGGTACCATTTGCTTATTAAATTGAGCTCTCTCGGGTTTTGTTTATGTGGGTGGTCAGAGCTATACGCACTCCTCTTGGGGCTGCCTTCACTATGTCCTGCAGATTTTGTCATGTTGTGTTTTCAGTTTCATTCAATCCTAGGAATTTTCTGACTTCCGCCTTGATTTCTCCCCTGACTCAGCTGTCCCTCCCTGGTGTGACGTCAGGTCACCGTGAGTTTGTTACTTTTTGCAGTTTCCGTTGGGGATGACGTCCAGCTTTGTCCCTCCGTATATTGGTGGCAATGGGTGGCTGGAGTCGCCTACGATCATCTCTTGTGCCTAACCTGTGGGCTTAGGTCTAGTTTTCCAGCGTTGGGTGTGTGCATTTGGTGTGTGCGCATTAACGAACGTTGTAACCTCCTCTTGATGGACTGTTCCCGTGGTGAATATGAAGTGACCGTCCTGAACTCTTCTGATTAGTTTTGGGTTGAAGTCTATCTTGTCAGGTATTAGGACGACTGCACATGCCTCTTCCTTAGTTCCATTTGCTTGGAATACCTTTCCCCGCCCTTTTACCCTCGAGTGTCTATCATTGGCAGTGAAGTATCTTTCTTAGAAGCGCGAAAAGATGAATCCTTCCTGCTCGTCTTTATCTGTGGAGATCATTACTATAACGATTGTTGAATATGAATGTAAATATTACTGAGAGGTGTGTGTTAGTTCCTGTCATCCTGTTGGTTTTGTGGTATTGTTTTAGGCCTCGTCTCATTAAGTGTACTGGCATTATTTGCTCACTCCCCGTGAACTCGTGTCCCAGAATCGCTGAGCAGGCCTTCGGTGGGGGAAAGAGTGGACCTAGCTGGTGGGGTAGGAGGGAAATCCCAGGGGAGGCACACAGGCCTATGGGATGAAAAGGAGCTTGAAGAACACTGTTCTGCTTTCCCATTGCAGAGTAAATGAGACCTGAAAACACATGCTACGGACATTAACATTAGAAACGAGAACGTATACAACCCAAGGTCCTCAACCATCCTTAGGAGCAGCACTTCAATTTGACATCATCACACAGAAATATATGCTCATTTACATACGTGTGGCCACGTGTGCATGTACACATTTTCACGGCTGCACCTCTACCTTCCGCATCAAACAGAACAGAAACCCAACAGATCTGCTAGGAGACCTAACGCAGTACCAGGAGTGAGGGCTCGGAGGATGCTGTCAAAGGAAATGGATCAGGCCAACAGCATCTCTCCCTGCCCACATGACCCTGATGTCTGGGTTTGGGATAAGACATAAAATTCTGGACAGAACCACTGTGCAGCTCACAGGCAGGCTTAACTTCCACAACATATTTCAATATGTTTATGGGGAAGCCAGGGCCTCTCATTATCTTGAGTTTAGTTTTCCTACAAGGCCGAGATGGACTTAGTCCAGCACGTACTTTCCTGTAAGTGCAGCTATTTAGAAGGCAGACAAGTGCTGTGTGCACATCACATGCACTGAAGAGTTCAGGTTAGCCATCACACTCAGATGATTAAAAAACAACTAGCCAGGCCTGGTAGCACAGGCCTTTAATTCCAGAACTCAGAAGGCAAAGGCAGGTGGAGGAGTTCTGCAAACCTGAGACCAACCTGGTCCAAGAGCAAGGCCAGCCACCGAGAAAGAAAAAGAAAAGAAAGAAACAGAGAAAGAAAGAAAGACACAGAGAGAGAGAAAGAGAGAGAAAAAAAGAGAAAGAAGAAAGAGAAAGAAAGAAAGAAAGAAAGAAAGAAAGAAAGAAAGAAAGAAAGAAAGAAAGAAAGAAAGAAAGAAAGGAAGAAAAAGAAAATAAGAAAACCCCGGGAACACTCATGTGGATTTCCTTTACCTTGCCAGGAAAAAGGACTAAATCAAAACGAAATTCAGATTATACCATGTACTTTTATTTTTCAAGCGGGAACAACTCAAGTAAGGCCAGTGAAGCCCCCCTACTTCATAGCCCCATGAGCCAAGCGCTCTGAAGACAGATGCCCTCTACAGGTAATGCCACTTCATAAATATTCTAACAGGCGCATAAAAAATGCAAGGCTCAGTGCAGAAGCAGCCTTCCTGAGCAACGACAGTGTGGACACCCAAGTCCAGTAATGAATGTTTGTAATGAAGTTTAAAATTACACGCTTACAAAGGGCCTCTGGCTAATGATGCCTCATTACAAGAACGAAAGTGTCATTTCTTCCATTACTGAACCGTTCCAGAAGACACAGGTGCAACCTGGGAATAAAATTATCCTAGCACTTAGAAGTAAGGGTATTTACGACTCAGTCCTTAAAGGCAGGTGTTAGCTATTCCTCGTTCTATGTTTGTTCGTTTTGTTTTAATCATTGGTGAATAAGGGAAATCTTTATGTGAAAAACACACACACGTCTCCTATAATGTCTTTTTTTCTTTTCTTTTCTTTTCTTTTCTTTTCTTTTCTTTTCTTTTCTTTTCTTTTCTTGAGACAGGGTTTCATTTTGCAGCCTGAACGCCTGATTCTCTTGCCTGGATCTCCCAAAAGCAGAGACTGTGGGCATGTACCATCACCGAGCATGATTCTTAAATCTTGTTTATCATTCATAGGTGTAGAATATGAAAGTATCTTTTGCTACTCTCCAGTTACACGTTAATTTTGATGTAAGGATTTACATGATGAGGAATAGAAATATCAAAAGCCCGGAACTGACATACAGCCTTTAAAAAAAACATCACAATCAGGAAACTATCGTCACTTATGCTGCAGATGTAGTCATTTTGAAATGCTTCCAGTGCAAAAGACGAACCTCAAAAACCAACACACTTCCTGCCTGAATCTCTCAATCTCTCCTTAAATCTACATTCATCACACTTTGTCAATGTCTCTGTCTGAAAACAGAGTCAGCAGATAGTGTGGGAAATAGATCCTAACAAGGCTTTTGCTTTTAAATTAATGTATGGGAGAAAGGAAGTACAGTAGAGAGGGAAAGGGGGAAAGGGGGATGGAGAGAGGGGATAAGGGGGGAGGAAGGAGATGGGGAGAATGTCTTCAAATAGAAGCACTTCAACGCTACTTCAGGGCAGGGGGATTCTAATATATTTTCTCCACTGCTCACCAGGCCTTCACAGTCTACGTTTCCCTGGATTACCCACGCAATTTAGATTTTTACCGTATTTGACACTTAATTAAGTTTGCTAAGGCTGTGAAGATGGAATGCCACATAATCACTCGGTAACAAAGTGAAGATAATATCAATTCCTATTCTTTCCCTTCTCCTCAGTTAGAGCCCGGCCTCTTCTGCACAAATCATCGCATTATCAAATGAATTCTTACACAAATCTCCCAGGGCTCTCCTCTGTTCTCTTCTTTTATCATTTTTGTTCTTAATGGGACCTTCCTTTATACCGGCTCTTAATTCACTTCTAACTCATTGCGATGAAGGCCACGTTTATCGCTGAACCTGAAATCAAATGCGTAAGCCTACTCTCGAGTCCTTTCCCAGCTTGGCCATTATCTGACTTGGAGACTTTAAGCAAACCACTTATCTCTTTTGGTCAGGTCTCAGTTTGCTCATGTGAAAAATTATTACAAAGCCCTTCTCTAGCTTTAAGACTCAATGTTTCTCTATTCATGCTTTATTTACAAACCAACAAGACGCCGAGGCAAACCTCCTCTCTTTGGCTGCAGTATAACATCCTAGACAATTGTTAAAATTCAATCACCGGGTCCCAACAGATTGGGAACTTGTGTTCTCATCAGCTACACTCATTTTTTGCCTCACCTGACATAAAGCAATCTTCTTTTCTTATTTTTGTCAGTAGCTTTTCTTCCCTAGGGAAATTTACTGGTTCCAGGCATCTGTTGATGTATTCTCTTAAGGCCGGGAAACAAAAACTGCATTTGCTTTTCCAACCTTCCTTTGCCATCAATAAATCCCTCTTATTTGCTCCTAAACATGTTTTGCCTTCTACGTATTCCTTACGCCCCTGCAGCGCAACAGACAACCTCTGATGCAGTTTCACTTTGAAACTCTCCCATCTTTGTTACTTTAAAGATGTTTCACCCTCAATTGTCTCTGGCTTGGAAGCTTTGTTATTTCCACAGACTCTCTGTCGACTTGGATTACACTCTGAAGCCCCACATTACCCATGTCACGGGGCTCCATCTTGGTATGTCCTAATAAAAAAAAAAAAGGTCGGAAGTCCCTGTATCTGCGGCACGGTGACCGCAGTCTGCACCGGCTGTTTGCCAACTGTCCCCTTTGTAACCACAATTTGTATCTTGTTGTTGCCTCGGAATCAATGACAGCACAACAGGGAATGTTCGCAGGGAAAACAACCATGTTCAGGTCCATGGAAGGCTCTGGCTGTCCTAAACTCACAATGTAGCCCAGGCACACTTAGCTCTGCTGAGATTAAAGGCCTGTGCCACCACACTCTCCCTCACTGGGAATTCTCCCCAGCCATGCTACTTTTGTTTTGTTTTGTTTTGTTTTGAACCACTCTCATGACAAAACCTTGCCCAAGTCTTGCACGATCTTCTGCATTCCCCTGACTCAGTGATTTTGTGTCTGTTACAGGGCTGAATTTCTGCCACAGAAACACGCTTCTTCCTTAATTAGTAAATAACATAAAAGCCCTTATAGGGCACATGTAAGATTATCTTAAGCTACTCCTCCGATCCTAATCGACATCCAGTAGACTGTTATAACAGACTAATCAACATTAAAAGGCAGGAGCCAAACCTCTAAGAGCATTCCTGCCATAATGAATTCACATTTCAAACACTGACTTCAATTTTTCCCGGGGATCCGGCTTCACTTTCTCAGGGCCCCGGGAGGACACTGGTAACAGCACCTGCCTGTGTAGGACACCTCTACATCGCACAGGGCATTATCTCCTGAATCTTCACAAACTTCCTGTGGGACAGACGGGGCCGGAGAACACAGCCACGGAGACTTCTCAGAGCAGGATCATTCTTATTACACATGCTCCCTGCTTTTCACAAGAATGCAGGTCTCATGTACCTGGCTACTGTTTAGGATGCAAACGTCCCAGAATAAAAACAGGTAGGTCTCCTGACGCAGAGCCACTCTAGTCCTGTCTGTGGGCCAGCTTCTCTCATTTCTCTTTCTTTAATCCTCCCTGGGCTGTAGGGCTGCTTCCACTTTTTCACTGCTGCGGAAGCCACTAAACTGTTTGCCTGTGTCATTCACCTCTCCAAATCTTTCGGCTCTGGAACTCCGAGAAGCTAGCAGCACATCAAAGCGAAGGGGCAAGGGCGTAATCCCCAGGTCTCCCCATGTAATGCCCACCTGGGAGCAGGGGAGTCTGCAGACCCCTTCCTCGAACGTGAAGAATGTTTTTATCAAGCTCGGAGCACTGATGTGGAAAGCTGGTGAGTGAAAAGCTTTATCCGATCAGTCCCTTCCCAGTCTTCCTTCAGGAGGGGGCCCATCCCATGTGTTCAAACCCAGAGTGGTAAACTGACTGGCTTTTTTTTTTTTTTTTTTTTTTTTTTAAAGTTTTTATTAACATATACTAATCATACCTGAGTTTAGTGATGACATTTTATACCTGCATACAATGTCTTTCGATCATAGTCACCCCGTTTTCCTCTCTTATTTCTCTGACATTCTCTCTGATACCCTTCCCTTTTCTCAGTTGCTGACTGGCCTTGCTGATCTCAGAAATTCTGCACCCCACAGCGCTCTCACCTCAAAGATTTCATTTGATCCTACATTAAACAACGCACACGGATTCGAAATTCTAGCCAGCTAAAACAAATGCAATCTAATATTAACAGGGATCAGCTGACTTCAAAGTGCTGGTATTCTGACAGGCTCCCAATGCAACAATGTCACCAGATCAATTGTTTCACTAATGGGGTCAGCAAAGGAAGCTCTGACTAAAGCTTGAGCAGGCTGCGGGTGAGCTGTGCTGATCCCCTGCTTGGTTAGCATGTGTGAGGCTTTGTCTCAGGCCCTTCCCAAACCAGGCTGTGCAGGCTCAGCCTGGGTGAGGGAGAAGATGCAGAACAGTCAATTCAAGTCACCCTTGGCTACAGGAAAGTTTGAGGCCAGGCTAGGATACCTCAAAATAAGTTAGTTAGTTAGTTAGTTAGTTAGTTAGTTAGTTAGTTAGTAAGAAAAACTTCATTTTCCAATACCTATCCTTCACTTTTCATATCATAACCAACACATCGTAGCTTCTTGGGAGACATCACATACAACCCAAGAAACTAGAGATACGATCACCACAAAACTGTGTATCTGAAGCACATACAAGCCACCAGGCCCCTTAGAACCAACCTATGAACGAGGATGAGAAAGCCTGGTAGTGATCCGGTGTGGCGGTGCACACCTCTGACCCCCGCGTCAGCAGGCTGGATGCTGAGATCAAACCCCTCCCCGTCCTAAGTTACTCCATATTGTGTATCACAGGGTGTTCTGGGTCTGTGTCTTGACCTGAGAGACTTTACAAGGTGCTTTTGACAGCAAAGTGAGTGCAAATGCAGGATCAGAATGAGTCTGCACCTTGACGACGGCTTAGCCTCACACACAGAGCACAAATTAAGACTTACTCTTAAAAACAGAAAACATGCAACCCTGAGAATGTATGAAAGTATATAGGGACCGTAGGAACACATGGGCATTATCAACCAGGTCTGGAAAACCAGGCCCAAAGACTTACTGGGACCTCAGACTGAGGAAAAGAGTCTAGAAATGGTTCTGGAAATGTCTGCAAAGGGTTAAAGGCGGCAGCAGAGCTCACAACCGCTTTGCATCTCTCCCAGCTTCGTCTGGCTGGCCGTTCTGCCGCATGAGTGTATACAGAGGTAGGCAGGTAGAAAGGAGTGTTCTTACTGTACTGGGTGGTGTGTGACCTGAGAGCTAACGTTAGGAATTAAGACTGGCCTGAAAGGCCGCATGTGTCTTGGCAGACTACCGAGATCAGTACTGCTCGGCAAAACTGCTGCCGACCATTCCACACGGCCTCCTTATTATTTCATAAATTCTGCGCCCAAGGAGAGACACAAACATGTTAGTCCGTTTCTGACATATTGTCCTCGTGACAAGGCAGCTGAGAATCCTGCACTACACAACGAATCCTGTCTAACCAACCAACGAACAAACAAACAAAAGAATGGCTGACGGAGTAACTAAACGTGTGAGTTAGGACAGGTGGAAGAACGGAGGATCAGAGGAAATGGAAAGCAGAAGAGCTCGAGCGAAAGAGAAGGCAACTGAAGCAGGGATCCCAGACGGGGACTGGACTAGCACCCTGCATCCCAAAGCATTCTCCCTTCAAAGATTTCATTTGATCCTGCATTCAACAAAGCACATCAGTCATTATGTTCCCTGCCCCATGTTAAAGACCTAGAACACTGAGAACTGAGTTCATGCGATGAGATGCCCAAATATCTCCACAGCAAGGCCGAGATGCTAACCCGAATCCCGGGTTGTCCTGCCACAGACCAGCGGCTCCTGTGCAGAGAATTAATTCAAGGCAGTCAGAAGAAAGGAAGGATGAACTGGAAGGAAGCTTAGAGAAGACAAAGGAGGAAGATCATAGAACAAAGAGTGTACCAAGAAGCAAGAAAGTGAAGAGGAGGGTGATGGAGCAAGAGAGATTAAGCAGAGAACATCCTGTGGACTGAGACCTTGAACACTCAACTTTTATGCTGGCGCACACCCTTGCATCTAGGAGGCAGAGGCCGGCAGATCCCTGAAAGTTCAAAACCAGCCTGGACAGCCA
>REGO01000089.1:2434014-2462329 GCA_010120015.1 Rhombomys opimus | reverse complement strand
CACAGCCTCGACAAGCAAAATGACTACATGAAGGTCCACGGGACCCACAGAAATCATGGCAGTGGCTCCTCCTCTCCCCAAGGCTGTAATTTCCCACAGCCAGAAGGGAAAGGGAGGCGTGTCAGGGAGCAGGTGCTTGCTTCAAAGAAGAGAAAACGCTTACGGAGATAGGAGGAGTGCAACAAAACTAGTAACACATGGAAATCCGTAACGAAATCTCTTACCTTATCAACTAATCAAAACATTAAAAACTAATCAGAATGGAGGTACCTGCTCTCAGACGCCATAGGTTACTAAATGTAAATTCCACGGCCGGGAGTGGGCCTATCTCCCTACAAGCTGCTAGTGAGGGAAGACCCTGAGACCACCCCTCCCCCAAAGAAAACACAATACCAGTAAATCGTCATTCGCAGCCTTTCAGACCTGGAGAGTGAGACCTGTTGCCGAAGATGACATACACTGTAGTTGCTGGACACAGGGGAAAAAAAAACAAGTTGCAGCTGGGCTGGAAGCTTCCTCCTTGCCAGCTAGCCCTCACGGTGCAGGAAGCTGCTATGTAGGCTGCTGGGAGTATTCAGCTGTGGGCTCCACGTGCAACAATACTGACTTGCCAGGCAAGATGAACCGACGGGGGCAACAGTGGCAAGGCAGACATGAGGGTAACCAATGCTCTCTGGCTGCATTGGAGGCCTTCTCCAAAGGAGGGAACTGACATCTGGTTCCATAAACCCAGTCAAAAGCCTGTGCTGGTAACGGCTGTGCACCCTAGAGGGGGAAGCTACTGCTGCTGCTTTGCTGGGTATGATGTGCCTTTCAGACAGCCTTCTAAACCACTAAATTTGCGTCCACAGAACAGTGCAGTTCAGTGGTCAGTGGTGACTCCACAGACCCAGTTGGTTAAAGCACTGAGAATGAAAGACTGTTTTCAATGCTCAGCCATAAAGAGAACAGTCCTCTGAGGCTTAGAGAACATTGAAGATAAAGAGGCAGAAAGTATGTGAGAGAGAGAGAGAGACAAGCAGGGAGAGCGATCTGTAACACCGGCTTCTAAGCAGGCCATGGTTGCCGCAGCTTTGGACTCCCCGAGTGTGTAATTACCTGCACAAGTCCAGGCCTGGCCAACACCATATCACAGAGGGGAAGGGCTCGCACGGTCCTGCCCTTCCCTAAAACTTTACATGCAGTTAACAGTGGATAGGGAAAAGAGGGACACCCTCTTTCAGTGTTAGAGACACTGGCAAAGGGCACATGCTTTGGTAAACAAACCTGATGAAATTCATTGATCGGGTCATCATCATCCAAAAAAAAAAAAAAAGACATGAAGTAAAAGGGAGGCTAGATGAGAAGAGGAAATAGGTTGATGAGAGTAGAAAGAGGGCAAGGGAAGGCAATTCGAGTGACTATGATCGACATGTTATATACATGTACAAAAATGGCATAATCAGATTGGTCGTTACATGTAATTAGTACATGCTAATAAAAATTAAAAAATAAGTGTGCCCAAAAGTTGCTCCAAGCTTATAATTTCCCAAAGCAAGGCAAAAAAGTGGAGTGTGTTGGGGTGTAGGCTTTTGCTGCAAAGACAAAAAAAAAAAAAAGTCCAATCTAAAGAAACACATCATCAACATGGAGCTGATTCTGTTTGGCCAATGCTATGGTCACCCCAACCCCTTCATGAAAGCACAAAGGGCGGTGTGGAGAGCTTGCTAGTCCAACTGGCAGCCAAGGGGGGGGGGGGGAAGCTGCATGAGGTTGAAGGTTCAGCATCTCCTGACCAAGAGTTGGATTTGGAGAACCGGCCCTTTGTAGTCTCAGAGGGCTCCTGACAGGAGGAGAGCTGCAGCTCCAACATTCAGCTCTGATACAGAAGGCGCCCTGGTGAAAGACCAAAGCTGGATGCTAGATGGGGGGGCTGGGATTAGCACGGCAGGCAAGTGGCAACCCGGAAGGAGCAACCCAACTTTGCGGCCTCCCTCCTTGCACACCATTGCCTGAGGAGGCAGAAGCTGCGTGGGGGAGATCAGAGTGAGACATGCTCCTTCCTCCGCCTGTGTTCTGCGATGCCTCATTTTCTCGGGATACGGGAACCTGCATGATCCCAGGGCAATACTGCCACAGGTTAGCTTAATCACAAAAGCCGTTGGGATCCTTCCTGTAAGATGTGGGTGTATGCTTTGAAAGCGACTTCTCATCACTAGCATTACAAAATACACCGGCACCTGAACGTTCAAAATCACTGCTATTCTAACACCAAAAAAAGCTGATTGGAAAAAGAAAAAAAACTGTGGGAGACAGAGGTAATACTCCCCAGGGAAGTAACAGTTGGCAGGGCCACAAGCCAACACAGCCAGATCAGCAATGGGCAATTTAAGGATCCGGTGGCAACCCTTCAATACTGTTTCATTTTTAATAGCAAATGTCACCCTTACCACATTCAGACCCCCCCAAAAATAATGACTTTTAAACAGGTTTCTTCTGTGCAGTTGAGAACAGGCCTTTAGGAGCTCAGTTTGGAAGATACTAAATAAAACAAATGGATTCTGGCTTGATGAATGAGCACAAGTTGTTAAGCAGGACAAGAAAGCGATTTGTTTTGCTTGGTACAAAACTGCTTCATTTTACAGCGGGAAGAAGGTACCTAAGGGAGAGTCGTCTCTCCTAATTGGATTTTCACAGATACAGCAACTGAAATTGTTTCTTTGAGGAGTGTCATAACACAGAGATCTTGCGGCTATCTCGTGTAATTCCAGCCTTGAAGAGGGCGGTAGGCAGGAAGCTTCCCTGAGCAAGGGGCCCTTTCTCACAAAGCTGTCGAGGCTCTTATTCCACAGGCTTTGGAGTCACAGGGCAGACCATTCTGTCTCTCCTCAGCACAAGGTTCCCAAACACTAAAGTATGATCTTGGGACTGGCTGAACTTCTTCACCTCACAGGAAAGGAGATGGCTTAGAAAAAAGCAAGCAGGCGTGAGATCCACAGTAGGTGAAACAGGCTTCCCTTTCTCCTTTCCTCTTCCCCTCTCCTCTCCCTCCCCCTCTCAGCATCACTGATATTTCAGTACTAGATGTGTTGTCTTTTGCTGTCATGTCTGCCTTCCATATCGGAGAATGTTTAGCATCAACTCTGGTCAGTAGCGTCTCCCCCACCTGAATGTGACAAAACTAAATGTCTCCGAACACAATGAAACGTCCTCTGAAAGGGCAAAGCTCTCCCAGTTGAGAACCACTGGGTTTGGAACTGACATGACCAACAACCAAATCTGATGCCTGGCCTGGTGGTGTTCCCATAGCTCGTGAATACCTGCTGTTTTTAAGTAAATGGTTTGAAACTAGGAAGACGTGATTAAGGCATTAAGCCAACACTAATGCTGATTACGTGTCAACTGAGCTTACGAGCAAGCTCTTAAAAGCAGAGTCCTCCAAAGACAGACTAAACACACCAGCCTGTGACACCTCGTGTGACTGGAAACTCATGTAGATGCAGAGAAGCGACGACTGACAGAACCCCTAAGACGATGAGCCTCCTTTTGGGGCTGGATAAGACACAGAAATAGCAAATCCAGAGGCACTTCAAGGAGAATCTCCATACCAACGGCAAACTCTTCCCCATTTTAGATAAATTCAACATACATTAGGCCCTAAATGTAGAGGTATCTTTTAAAAAACAAGAGTGCACTTAACTAGCAAGTCATTTAATGATCTTTCCCTAGAGATACAAAACTCACAAGGCAGAGGTTTCCTAAATTAATGATGCAGAACAGTGGCCTTTGGACCACCAAGATGGCGTGCTCATGACTGAAAGCACATGAGCCTCTGCCGCCGGCGACAGCCCCTGATGGCAGAGTTCCAGGGACGTACAGCGTTTGGGTGTTACCTGTTTCTCTTCTTCCGGTGCTCTCTGTTAGAATTTTCTGACTCACTACCACTGCTTGTGTTACAGCGTGAGCGAGACCTGGAGACAAAAGAAAAAAAAAAATTTGGCAAATTATAAAAAGGTTCATCAGGTACTCTAGAAGAAATTTTGTAGGGGAAAAAAAACAAACCACTAATCCAAATACAAAGGACCATATTATCCCTTTCCCAATAAGAGGTATTTCTGGACTCAGTCAAACATCTGAGCTAAGTTTACAGCTCACAGAAAGGGCGAGGCAGGAGGAAGAGGAGAGCACACTAAGGGAAACGCAGCGGTCCCCGAAAGGACTCGAAGACCCATCGCGCCTAACAAAACCACGTGGCAAAGCTAAAACACACGTGGAAGACAAAAGAGGGATGCTAAGTGTCATCTTCCCCACCAAGCCCTCGCAGGGGCAGGTAGACTTTACTGTCACCGCTTTGAATTTGGATGGATCTTGTGACAGTTTTCACCTACAGAATGAGGTGCTGGGGACAGCCTGCATGTTCTGAGGTTAGCCCACAAGGCCATTCACTTCTGCTGCCTTCTAGCCACCCTCTGAAGAAGCCTGTGCCTCCAACCATCCTTTCAGGATGCTACGTGACAGAGGCCCCCTTGGATGACACAGCATCAGCCACCACCTGACCTCTGCCTGTTCGGTCCACGTGGACACACACACATTGCTTGTTGTTGCTTTAAGCCAAGTGGTGGAGGGGTTTAGAATACGGCAGGGCACAGCTTGAGACAGCCGCAGAGGCACAACGGGAACGGGAAATCAAAGCAAAATGTCAAGGGTCAGGACAGAGTGAAAGGCTGAGACATGATTGAAACTGGAGTGAAAACATGAAGACTGGAGATAGAGTCATACATAAGGCAGCCACGGCAGAGAGGAAAATGTCTCCGCTCCTGTCTCAACTGCGAGCATCCTCCCCCACTTTGACTTCTCCCTTTGCTTTCTTACCTCCTCCTTTGCTTTAGATCTGAGTCCTCGCCACTGTTGTGAGTTTTCCTGAGGGAGACACAAGAGGAAATTACAGAGAGCAGCATGCTGTCTGGCCGAGGAGGCACACGGTTTCTCATCGGTTAATCTAGATGCCCTCTCTCTTGGTTCACTGGCCCCACATCTACGTCATGTGTACACGTCCAGCCCTGTGGCAGGTCCCAGAGACACAGCACTGCACCGGCCGGCTCCGAGAACCCAGTCATCCAGGGCGAGCCTGTGGTCTATGCCACATTGGCTAAGCTACATTCATCCAACAACAGGGTTAGCCGGTGGCTTCAAGGCCTGTAATCCTCTAAGCCAATTTTCAGCTGATTCTGGCTTTTACTGGGATGCGCTTTCCAGCATCCTGGCCTTGAATTCCTTATCTCTTCTATGATAACCTCATCCACCTACACCTTCATTAAGCTTTGACCTTTATTATCTCTAACCATCTCCAACACATCGATTTCTCCCCACAACTTCCCCTATTTTCTTTTACCTTTAAGCACTTATACTAGGGCTAAAAAAAAAAAAAAAAAAAATGCAGGCACTGAAGCCAGACCACATAGACAGGAATCCCATCTTCCCCACTGAAGAGCTTTGTGACTCAAGTTACTCCTTTTAGTGGCTCAGTGTTTTGTTTCATTTTTAAAATTTTTACATATATGAGTGTTTTGCCTACATGCATGCCTGCATGCCATGTATGTGCCTGCTGCCCTCAAGGGCCAGAAGAATGTGTCGAGTCCCCTGGAACTGGAGTTACAGACCACTGCGTGGGTATTAGGAATCAGAGCTGGGTCCCGAAAGAGCACCAGTGTTCTTAACCACTGAGCCACCTCTCCCAGCCAAAGTCTCCGTTTTAATAGAACCTCCCATAAACAGTTACAAGGAGGAAGGAAATGGGGCTGGAGAGATGGTGCAGCTGGCAAGGGCATGCACTGCTTTTGCAGAAGACCTGAAATCCATTTATCCGGGCTGCTACAATGATCCGTACAAGGGGACATGGGATGATGACAGCCCTGAAGAGCCAAGGAATCATCTAAAACTGATAGATTCACTGAAGCACCGAAAGTCAGATGAGAGAGCAAGGGATCACAGCTAAGTTCACGGTTCATTCCCTGAGAACTGAAATGAGGCGGCCACCTTCTTATCAGAGGGATGTGAGGGAGGATTAGATTTGAAGAAGATGATGGGTTCCATTTATAAGCCTGAGCCTACCTTAGACACAGAAATATCACATCCAGAGGTTCCTCAAGGAGGAATCTCCACACAAATGGCAAAGCCCTCAGCTCACCTTCGCCTCATTGGCTGCGTGGAGTCATTGTCACTGCCGCACGAGAGGTTACGCTGCCGGGTGCAGGGAAACTTTGGGGACTTGGTACGATCACTGGAAGAGTTGTAGAGTCCACTGGAGGGAGAGAAATAGTTCATGTATCAGCTTTGGGAGTTTTCACAAGTCGAGTGTGGAGTATTAGCATTAATGCCATTTTGGATATTTTTTTTTCCAGAAATATATCCTTAGTCTAGAGCAGGAAGGTTCTCAACCTTCCTAATGCTGTGACCCTTTAATACAGTTCCTCATGTTGTAGTGACCCCCAACCATAAAATGATTTCATTGCTACTTCATAACTTCATTTTTGCTACTGTTATGAATTGTACTGTACATATCTGATCTGCAGGATGCCTGATAAGTGACCCCCAAAGGAGCTGTGGCAACCCACAGGTAGAAAACCCCTGCTCTAAACCATCACAGGAGCCTTGTAGGTGATTCCTTTATACACACTGGTTTTCCTTTCTGTCGTTCTGAAAGGTTTCACATTAGGAAACCTCCCACTTCTGCCTTTCTGGAAGCCAGAGGGCAGTTAGCTTCCTCGGCTGGGTAACTGTGACAGGTCCTTTGCTGCCTTTCTCTCCAGAGACATTGAGTCAGACTCCGTACCTCTGGGGTCCATTGTCTTCCCAGGGCGCATGAGATTTGCTTCTTTGGGTGTCAGGGCTGTTTTCATTCTTTGCTTTCTTAAAACTTTAATAATAAAGAATAGAAAAAAAATAGTTTCTTCAGAAGAAAGCACGTTATGATGCATATATACAGGTATCCCCTTGCTTACGGCTGTGACTCATTCCAAAAAACGAACCCAAGATGGCTGACTAATAAACGCATTTCTCCAGTAAGCACTTTCGCGTGTCCTCCCTGATTCTAGGTGTACTGCTTTCTGTGAAGAGAAGCCAAGCTGATTAATTGTTAAGAAACTTCTTTCTAAAGACTCTACCCTCATGGGGAAGAGTCTTTAGACTCTTGTTTTAGAAACGCCTAGGGAAACAGAAGAGACCGGCAGAAGGGCCTGGGGGTCACTGCTCACGTCCTCTGGAGTCTTAGCTTGCCGAGAAAAAGAGATTCGTAGCTGTTAACACACCTTTAATCCTGGCCTCAGAGGGATCTGGGTGGTTGTTACAGAATGTGGCTGTAGCAGAATTCTTAGTAATGGCAACCAAGAAAGGGGGAAGTGACAAGGGTGTTGCAAAAACAAAAGAAACCAACTTCTGTTGGGACACTCACCTGAGTGAGCCAAAACTAAAGATGTGTGGAAAAGCCTCATACAGAACTACTACTTGGTAAGTTAACTTAAACATATAATTTAAGTTGGGGTACAGCGGCAAATGCATTTAATCCCAGCACTTGGAAGGCAGAGAGAGTCAAATGGTTCTCTGAACTCGGGGCAAGGCTGGTCTACAAAGGCAGTACCTATATATTATATGTTATATATAAACACATTTGATGTTTATTTTATATATATGGTTATAACGTAAAGATCTCAGTATTAGGTGTAGGAGACCTTCCTATGAATTTTGATCAGCGAGGCCCCAGAGGCACCCAAAATAACACTGCTCTTAGTTGTCTACCATAACTAGACAAAAAGACCCCACTGCCAGAGAAAACAGCACTATCCAACTGCACAGCATACAGAAATCAAGCTAGGTCTGGTTCGAAACCTTTATCCATGCTGCCCAGCTTTCTTGGTGCTTAGAGTCGCTGTGCAAGCCCCTGAGGAGAAGGGCCGGCCGGGGATTTCCGGGGATTTCCTCAGGAGTGTTTTGTGCTCTGTAATCCTGGCCTGCCAGGCAGCATGTGCTCCGCAGGTATAATAATGGCATGACTGCTAACGGGGCTAACCAACCGCTCCACGAGAGAACACTTGCCCAATGAGGGGGTGGAGGAGAAAGGAGAGAGGAGGAAGGAAAGGGTCCTCAGGAAAAGAAGCAATAACTTCCACCGAGTAGCGAAAGGAAACAAGCTGAAAAGGAAGATGACCAGGGTGCAGTAGTTTGAATCAGACTGGCCCACATAGGCTCATAGGTTTCAATACTTAGTTCCCAGTTGGTAGAACTGTTTGGGGAAAATTAGGTGTGACCTGTTTGGAGAAGGTGTGTTACTGGTGTACTGAGGTTTCAAAAGCCCATGCTGTTCCCAGCCAGTGCTCTCCGCCTCCTGCTCGTGGACCAGAAGCAACCTCTTAGCTACTGCTCCTCTGCCAGGCCTGCTGCTGGCTTTCCACCACGATGATAGTCACTGAGTCTAATCCTCTGGAACTATAAGCCACAAACTCACTGTTTTCTTGTGAGTCCCAGATTAGATGCTTTCTTTTATAGGATACCTTGGTCATAGTGTTTTGTCACAACAAAAGAAGTAACTAGGACACAGGGACATCCATTCACACGAGGCTGACATTCTTTACAGCAGTGGCCAGACGCCCTGGCTCCAGGTTTGGCTCTGAAGCACTGAAAAGTTAACTCTGGGCAAGGAGCAGCCTAACCTATCTGACCTCTGTCCAGCTTCCGGATATCTTGGCTCCATCCTTCCGGATCAGAGTGACTTCTGAATGCCATTTCCTGACCTCCTATCATCTTTCTGCCCCGAGAATGTAAATATAACCGAGTTGTTACTCAAGCCCAACAAACTGTTTTAGAATCACCTAGGGAAACAGAAGAGACCAGCAGAAGGGCCTGGGGGTCACTGCTCACTTCCTCTGGAGTCTTAGCTTGCAGAGAAAAAGAGCTGCATAGCTGTTAATCCACCTTTAATCCTGGCCCTCAGAAGGACCTGGGTAGCTGTTACAGAACATGGATGTAGCAGAATTCTTAGCAACGGCAACCAAAAGGGGAAAGGGCAGAGTGACAAGGGTGTCCCAGAAGCAAAGGAAACAAGGTTCCGTTGGGACATTATATCCATGTATCTGTAGAAGGTACCTCCACGAGGGCACACAGGTCAAAGGGCTAGTAGGCACCGGGTATGTTTTCCACAGGTTCAACACACTGTTTAAGGATTTAAAACTGAAACTTCAAAAATCAAATTCCCAAAGTAAACGCTTCCCTTCTGAAATGAGAAAAAGTAAAAATAAATAAATAAATAGAGAGATAAATGAAAATACAGTGAGGACTCAGTACAGTGCTGTGAAGTGTATACGTTTACTAAGTCAGAAGGGGAAAGTGAGGAGGCAGGAAGGGAGACAGGGAAAGACAGAGAAATGAAAGGGCAATCTCAAGTAGATGATCACGGAGGAATAATGAAATCCCAGGTGGCACAGGAACTGTGGCAACTGTGTTTCTTCTGTAAGCTTCTTCTCATCTGCAACCTGGCTGGGAAGTGGCCACCCTTCCGGTTTCAGGACTATTGGCAGCAGTGAGTTTCAAAGGGGACCGAGTTCCTTCTGAGAAAATCACTCTGCTTGTGTTGTCTATATCACGAGCATGCCTTGTACATACAGGTGCCTCCACCCAGGACTGAGAGAGCAACTTGGAAAACACAGTTAAAGAAGACACATTCAAAGGTAAAGAACGGGTCCCTTCTAAACATTGATCTGTAAGGAGAATGCCCCAGAACTAAGGAAAACAGGCCAAAAAGTGTAGGTGAAACATCACAGCTCTGGAATGCCCCTTCCCCCCCCCCCCATCGCCACCATCTCTAATTTTCTTACTAGGGAATTATGCTTTATTTCTCAAAGTCGCCACAGACCTGTTGAATGAAGGCGCCATTATTAACTAACAAAAGATGGCATAGAGGATGAGCTAAGGCCTCTCAGCAGGTCACACAGCTCTGACTGCTGGGCCTTCTCCACGATGCAAGCGGGGAGGCCCCCACAGTCAGAGTGAGCTCATGAAAGCTGCTCTTTGTGCCTTGACAGTGCTGCTCCGTGGACATAATTGGAGACAGGAAAAAATTACTCCAGAACTCTCTTATCAGAGAACAAAGCTGATCTTTCAGGAACCAATTCCTATAACATTTTAAGAGGAGGTTTTTCCAGTGGGAATGCTGCCACTAGGAAAACTGATGCCGGGGACCATGACAGAATCCATACATATGCAATGTCCGAATGCTGAGGCGCTGGCACCTCTAAGGCTTCGAACCTCCTCTCAGGGCCACAGTTCAGTGAAACATTGTTAAGAATAGAGTACATTAAAGCAAGAGTATCGTGCCTTTACTTTGCCAATCCCTCTGAGTTAGTCCACTGTGTCACGGCTTTAAGAACCACAGGGACTTTTCAATGTGCTGCTGAGTTGCAGACCGCATACATTCTGCGACGTCTTCCCTGGAGAACAGGTCCCGGTGTTTGCGTTTTGCTGGCACGATAACACATTCTTTGGCTCAGACCCTATCTACTGGAGTCCCTAGGTTAAAAGTACTGATCAATGACCAAAGTGACAAGATCCCTAACCTCGCTAACAAGGGGAAGAATGTTGATGATGGCACATAACTGCACACACTCACCTTTTCACTGGGGAAGGTGCAATAATTTTAGTTGTTCCTTCATTCTCCCCATTTTCCATGTTTGCAGTTATCCGACTTATGTTGTTTGATCCTAATAACAACAAATAAACAAACAAATAAATAAATGGCAAGATGAAAGGCAGAAGGAAAGGAGAGAGTGAGAAGGAAAACACAAAGACACAGAATAATTATGTGTAAATGCAATTATAAGGCTGGGGTGATGGCTCAGCCAGTCAAGTAGGGGCCGCGAAAGCACAGGGACCAGAGCTGGGTTCCCAGAACCCATGTCAAAAAGCCAAACAATTATGTCAGGTACTTGTGATCCCAGTACTGGAGCGGTGGAGTCAAGCAGGTCCTGGAGGCTCCCCAGCTAGCCAGCGTGGCCTGTTGATGAGCTCCAAGTCCCAGTGAGAGACCAGGTGTCAAAAACCAGGTATATCACCACCAAGACACAATACCCAACCTGTGGTTCTGGCTTCCACAAAACGTGCCCACGTTCTAACAAACAGACACACTCCTACACAAAAGGGAAGACATAAAATGCAACGTCGGGTCATCTGTGGCACATTTTAGTGACAGGCCACGACTCCAAACAGATGATCAGCCACTCAGTGAAACTGAGGCATTAACTAGCAGACACAGTACTACCCCAGGGGTCTCAAGCTATAACCTTTGATGAATATTAATTAGTAAGTCCTCATATCGTGGACTTTTTTTTAAAACTTCAACTCTGAAAATAAGATTCTAAGATATTCAATACCATATTGAAACCCAAAATATTACCGTTTTTTTTGAGAACAGTGCTGTAACGTCTTTCAGCCCGTCATGACTGGCCCCACTTGAAAGCACAGTGAAACTCCCCACAACTGAAACCTCTGAGGACAACCCCACTCAAAACGCAAACAGCAAGAAGAAAAAGATACACGTGATATGCACATTCATACACAAAAAAGAAAAAAAAGTTTCAGATGTGTCTTTCACAAAAAAAGCCTCAAAACCGAAAGCTGAATTTTTAGTTTATTCCGCCACTGATTTGCATGCAGGCTAGAGGAGCCAGCAGAGGGAGCCCAGAGCAGACGCTTTGCAGGGATTCCTCTTAGGCCCTCTCCTCAGGCCGGAGACCTGCAGAGGACAGGAAGCCCCTGTGTGGCCCTGGTGGTGACTTTCTCCCGAGAGCACCTCACTAAGAGGAGACAGATGGGAACAGCAGCCAGCCAACCCGTGGCAGGCAGGAGCACTTCCCCGGGGCTGTCCTTCGAGGGCATCTTCCCAGGTACGGCGAATCTAGTGCATCCTCATCACTACGTGCTAAGCCGTTGAGTCACGGAGATAACTGGGAAAACTGACTGGCACTGATGTTTACCGCATGCAAGTTGTGTGTCGGGTACCGCTCTGCGAGGTCTGTGTGTGTTTACTCATGTAACCCTCAAAATAGCCGGGGAAAGAAGACATCTAAAGATACAAACATGAGCCCCTGGGGCCCGAGAGATGGCTCGGTGCTTAAGAGCACTCCCTGCTCTTGCAGGACCTAGGTTTGGTTCCCAGCACCTACACAGTGGCTCACAACCACCTCTAACTCCAGTTCCAGGGCATCTAATGTCGTCTTTTGACCTCCGTGGGTACCAGGCATACATGTGATACACAGGCACACACGCAGGTAAAACACTCTGTACAGGTAAAATAACCGAAATCAGTCTAAAAGACCCGGGCCTTTAATCTGACAGCTCCCCAGGCGACCAGCTTGGAAGAGCACCAGCCCAGCCACAGAGATGTAAATCTCTCCTGAGCCAACACGCCGCTGCTTTCCATCCACCGCCTACAAACAGTGTGAGTCAATATAAAGTGAAGGCCACCCGGGGGGGGGGGCGGGGAGAGAGAGACTTGTCCACCTCGTTATTAAATTTGAGGAGAAAATGGTTAGAGGGAACTACATGAAAGTGATTAAGTAACTTGACTTCCGTGCCTCCCTCCCCCTCCCCCGGCCAAACAATTGGTTGTTAGACTAAGATTAGTGAGTCTGAGAGATGAGAGTCGGAGCAAGCCTGGGTACGCTGGGCACACAGCTCTGGCCTCCACCTTCACTCAGCTCTGTCTCAGCAGGTCTTACTGGTAACAGGGGCCGTCACATGACCTTCTCCTTCCGTTCAGCGGCAGCTGCTGTCCGTGCAGAATCAACTTGCCCAGATCTAGTTAAGCTACTTGATTTGGGGACAATTCTTCAGCCATTGTGATGTCAAGATCTGATAATGAGCACACATGCATTTCCAACGAAAACACATTTATTTTTACTACCATAGGATTGTACACAATTCATAACTTGACACTTGTCAAAGCCACAGTCAACTCCCTGATGTTACTCAGTGTCATTACTATCCATTTAGAGGTGGAATGGGTGGGCACATAACATTTACATGAGAAAAAAAAAAAAAAAAACAAGCCTTGTTTGGCAAGTGGGGAAAACTTATATATAGGAAAACAAAAGGAAGTAGAGCGTCTGAACAAAAGACTCTTGTGCCATATTAATAATGTCTTTTAAATGCCTTCAAATATCAATTTGTAAACTTAAAAAATATTTATTTTCATGTTCAATAAGTGACTGGTTTGGCTGAATGTGGCACGTGCACGCCTGCTGCCTGCAGAAGCCAAAAGAGGGGATCGCATCCCCGGGAACTGGAGTTTTGGACGGCTGTGAGCCACCGCTTGACGGCACACCGCGAAACCTGTGTCCTCTGCAGACTTCTTCAATTGCTGAGTCTTCTCTCCAGAATGCCCCACCCCCAGTTTGTAAACCTTTATGTTTAATTTTATTGTACTTAATCCTATTTTGTCTTTTCCCTCACCTCTGATTAAAAAACAACCATATACTAATATTTAAAGAAAAAAAAAATCGGGAAACATCATGGCTGCTCCCAACACAAGAAATCCGAGGGTTTTAGTCAATCAACCACCTACCCCAGCACAACCTATCTGAGGAAATACTGTATTAACAAAAAAAACTGAGCTAGCCGCTGGAATTGGTTCAGTTTTTTCCCTACCCTGGCAATACAAAGTCACCTTCCCTTAGCTGCATCAGCTTTTCCCTGAGTATTATAGGATAAAATGCCAAAGTAGAATAAATTAGTAAAATGAAAGATCCCTTTTCTATTTCCAGAGAGTACAGTCAAACACACACACACACAAAATGGTCCAGAAGAAAATTCTGTTCCCTATCACCATGAAAGATTTTCACTTGGCAGAACACAGCCTTACAAAACTATAAAACAAAAGCAAGCTTTAAAACACATGCGCCGGAAACTAGAAGTGCTTCTGCATCCGATGGCCGATTATTTAAAGTTCAAATTCCTGATGTCAGCTCATCCAGACAAAAGGGTCCCTGCTGCTCTCAGGAGTTTCTGCCTTCAAAGTCCCACGACAGCAGTTTAAGTGCATCTCCCTCCTCCCTCTAGACTGTACTGACGTTTCAACATCGATTTGCTCCGTGTCAACTGCAAGATCAAACAAGGTATCTGCTAACACGCTAGAGGGAAGATTAAACTGATGGGAGTGGCCAGGAAAGCTGCTGGGAAAATACCTCAGTGCACAAAAGAACCTTCCAGAGTTCATCTCCTTGCACTTCCTCTTCCCCAGCCCTTCCTCTTCCCAATGCCCAGCCTGGGTAGTTGGCTTCCATTCTTACTGGCACCATCAATTGGGGACGTGAGGTAGATTGGCACAAGGGCACCCCTTTCCCAGCCCTCCGCCAGAGCTACACAGATGCCCACACACTGAGTCAGAGGCAGCTGAAGACATTCTTCTCTGCAGCTCAGGATGCCAGCTTGGAAAACAAGACACCATGGGGCCTTCACTCCCAGAGACTTGCGAGTTTGACTCTGGAGACCTGTAATTACACCTGTGTTGGAGAGTCCACTGTAGCATCCCGTCCCTGGACCTTCAGGGCCCGAAGACAGGCCTTATCACTGAATGGCTGGATGGAATCAAAAGTATCTCATGTACCCAGACACCAATTCTTTTTCCTGTGATTTGAGAACACAAATTGTGTGAGGGGAAGAAAGAACTGGTATCCAAATTCCTCAAGGCACTGTATACCCCAAAAGTCCAACGGGACCCTACAACTGGGAGTAACGGATAGAAAATCTTCCCTAGCCGCCTTCTCTCAAACCCAGGGAGAGGAGCCACTCCACCTGCTTCGATGGACAGCACTAGGCTACTTACTGCTCTATATTACACAAAACACATATAACTGTATATAAGGACTACCTTAACATTTATTTTATTACATGTATGTACATGCACCATGTGTGTTTGGTGCCCATATAGACCGGAAGGTGGTGTCAGAGCCCCTGGAACTGGAGGACATCAGCTGTGAGATGACTGATGTAGGTGCTGGGAATTGAACCCACGTCCTCCAGAAGTACAGCCAGTGCAATTAACCACTGAGCCGTTTCTTTATACACAAGGGTTACTGTAAAACAACAACAACAAAACCTTTTTATTGACTCTTTGTGAGACTCACAAAGAGTGCACCCTAATCCCACTCATCTTCTCATCCCGTCAACCTCCCCTCTGCAACCTCCCCCTCAAAGGAAATTAAAAAAACAAAAATTAAAAAAAAAACACAAAACAAATCACAAAAAACATCTCATCGTGGAAGCTGTAGTGTGTCACAGTGTGTCCCACAGTATATATACCTTTTTGTCCACACATCTTTACTTGCAAATGTTCATTGCAATAAAGTCATTACTCTGGTTTGAGGCTTCAAGCTTCGGCTACATCATCAATACTGGATTCTCACCAGGACTCCTTTTGGATGCCCTGTTGTTGCCCTGTATCACAGATATACTGCAGCTTTGGATCTCTAGGACCAATCCTCTCACATGCTCAAGCAGTTTACAGATGAGGTAGATGTTGGGGTATAGGCCTGGGGGGTGGCTGAGTGGGTCAGGCCGTCAGCTCTCTCGAACCTGCACCATCAGCGTGAGCTCTCCAGCACTGCCCCGGCAAGCTCACCCAATGCTGCAGGCGGCAAGGGGCAGGGACAGGGTCAGCTCTCCTGCTCTCCTGCTTGTGGGGCCAGATCATCTGTACCCACGCCACCAGAGCTGGCTCTACTGTGCTGCCTTGTCAAGACCAGGAGGCGGGGAGGGCAGGGGCTCTCCAGAGTGCTGCAGCCAGTGAGGGCCAGCTCTGCACACGCCTTGGACAACAACATGGTCCCAGATGCAGCCCAGATCAGGAACATCCACGTGGTCTTCAGTGATGATATGAGCCATGGACAGCAACACAGACCCCTGCTGCTGCATGGCATGGACCCAGACATGGCGCTCAGTGGCAGCATGGGCTGGTATTTCATTATGCCCTCAGGTGGTGAGGCTGGCCACTCACATCAGGCTCTTCCTCTCCCCCTCCTCATCTCCAGTTCCACCTCTTCATAACGCTCACACTGTTTGCTTCTCCTTCTCTCCCATCTGTCCACCACACACTTCCACACTGTAGTGGCTCCTGCTGTGGGCGGGCCACATGGCTGCCGGGCCTCTGAGTGTCCTCTTCCACCCGCACCAGCGAGCGAGACCCAGGGGTTACTTTGAAAAGACTTATTTAGTTAAAAGAAGGATGGTTACCTTTTTTTTTTTTTTTTTCAGTATGTATTTCCTGGTTTGAGTTCCTTTCTGTGAGGTTGCAACCTGGAGGTATTTAATTCTTTCACACAAAGAACTTTTAAAAGCTACGCACCTCAGCGCATACATACAAGATGAAAAGCAATACTTTTTCATTGAAAGTTTAAATGCTGGGCCTGTGTGTGTGTGTGTGTGTGTGTGTGTGTGTGTGTGTGTGTGTGTATGTGTGTAATCGGATCTGGTTTGTACATCACGACAGTGCTAGGCTCCTATGTGTTTGGATGAATCCCTTCATCTTCTGTTTTGGAAGAGCAAATAGAATTGGTGCTGTTTTTTTTTTTCTTCTTTGAATGCTTGCTAGTATTTGGCAATGAAGCCATCTGCTCTTGTACTGTCCTTGGATGAGAGACTTTTTAAAAATTATTACTGGTTAATCTTTTCATTACTCTATCATATTTATCTATGACAAAATATACAAACAGATTAAAATAATTCTCTACTCGTTAAAATTAACTTCTGGGGCTGGGGAGAGGGCTCAGGAAGTAGGAATGGTTGCTGTGCAAACACGGGGACCTGAGTTTGATGCCAGCACCCACCAAAGAAGCTAGTGTATCTGTACTCACCTGTACCTGTAACCCTTGTGCGGGAGGAGGGTGAGGGAGGGGGGGAGGACGGGAATTTCTGGGGCTTCTGTTTGAGACGGCAAGCTCCAGGATCAGAAGAGACCCTGTCTCAGAAACATGGTAGAGGGCACCTGACATCCTTCTCTGGCCCTCACCCTTATGTACAGACACATATAGCACATACATGTACAACCACACACGTATATCAAACACACATACACACACACACACACACACACACACACACACACAGGCACATACAGCATTAACTTCCGAATCTTCATTACATTTACTGCTGACACGAACGTGCCATAGTGACACTAATGTTGACAAATATTAAATGTAGAAAGTAAACAGTACGAGAAGGCAGTTCTTTCTTAAGTATTCATCGCCCATTTGTGCCTGCGGATGCCTGCAGGAGCTTATCTGCTCCAAATGTTTCTGGTGTCCGGAGGCATCGCATCCCCTGAAACTGGAGTTGCAGGAAGTTTGGAGTCACCTGAGACAGAGTTGGGAAACCCAACCCGTGTCCTCTGCGAGAGCAGTAAGCACTCTTCACGGCACTCTTCACTAGAGAGACATCTACTTCCCTCCAAAATAGTGCCTAATGGGAGAAATTGGTCTTATTTCCCTAATTGGTTACATGTACTGTATCCAATTAAGAATTTTACTTTTGGGCCAGTTGTGGCGGGTGCTCCTTTCATCCCAGCACTCAGGAAGCAGAGGCGGGCAAGATAAATCTCTCACGAACTGACGATAACCTGGTCTACATACCAAGCTCAAGGCCAGCCAAGGCTACATGGTGAGACCCTGTCAAAAAAAAAAAAAGCAAAACAGGCTAAAAGAACAGATTTTACTTTTGGGAAACTAGAGAGATTGCTCGGCAGTTAAGAACATCTGCTTCTCTTTCAGGGGACTACGGTTTAGTTCACAGCCCCCACACCAGCGGCTCACGGCCGCCTGTAAGGTCAGCTACAGGGGCACTGATACCTTTGTCTGGCTTCTGCGATCACACACATAAATCACAAAATCTTCTTTTAAAGGACTGTCCTGATATCTGGACATGGCAGTACACACCTTTAATCTGAGTACTCGGGGGTGGGGGCAGCAGCAGGCAGGTCTCTGTGAGTTTGAGCCTGCCCTGCAAAGCGAGTTCCAGGACAATGAAGGCTACATAGTGAGGCCTTATTTTTAAAAAGAAAATAGTTTTTGCTAGAATGAGATAACTCATTCTATTTAATCCATTACCATTTAATCCCATTGATTTTTTAACGCTGAGACTTCTTGCACACACAAGCAAGTCAAGATGCAAAGTACTGTTCTACGTACCGGGGTCGCACTGACACCGCAAGGCTCCTCCAAGCATCACAAATCCAGCAGTGACACACTGGGAGCAACTATTCTGAATATTCTATCAGGTGACAAGTCCGAGGGTTCTTCAATTTTTGTTTTAAGTCAAAATGGGGAAATGACTTAGGAAAGGATACTTTGTAGTTAGAATCATCTACTTCCCCAACACCAACCAAGGAAGTTTAAAGACACAGAGGCAAGAGATGTCAGATGGAAAAGACCTCTATTTTCCCTTGTAAACTATGAGAAGATCAACTGCACGGGGCACACTGGACACAAGAGCCAGCATGTCTAGTACCACAGATTTCTTTCAGAAAAAAAAAATCTAGAAATTGATTCAATCTAAACTACTTGTGGCCTAAAAACCCTCCATGATGTATTTCCCACTGTTCTGACAGGACAGGTGACCCCAAACAGAGCCCTTTAGAGGTGAAGAAAACAGGAGAAGCAGGGGTCACTACCTACCCCATCGCCCCCACAGATCAGGGAGCAGACACAGATGGGGGGGAGAGGGGAGAAATGAAGTGGAGAGAGAGGGGTTCCAAAGACTCAGACAGGGATCCTGGAGTAAAAAGTAAAAAACAAACAATTTTTATTATATATACATGCCTCCACTATGAACCTAGGGGTGGATGAAAAACTTACTATGTTTTCTTCCTATTTACTCCGCCCCAGCAATTGCATATACCAATTAGAGAGCTACTGAGTTATTGCGAGTCCTTCAAAAGTGGCTCCTTCGCAATATCACCGTAGATTACCTCCAGCCACATTCAAATTCCCCTCCTCACTTTTTCCAAGGGTTTCCTTGCTCTCGTTTGTTGAGATGCAGCCACAGCTGACCTCCAGCTCACAGAGATCCACCTGCCTCTGCTGGGATGAAAGGTGTGACCATCATGCTTGGCCTTTGTTAAATAAAGACTTTCATCTTGTTTTTTGTTCTCTTTATTTATTTGAGTGTCTGAGGGTGTACCCCCACAGAAGCAAGGAGGCATGTCAAAGGCCTGGTGAACCACAGGGTTGCTGGCATCCTAACTCCTGTCCTCCGACCAGCGCCTGCTCCTAACTGCTGAGTTACCTCTCCAGCCCCTCCCCTCTCTGTTTCAGTGCCCTGCCTGGCTCTAAGTGCTGAAGTATGCCACTTGAAGTACAGCTCTGTTTCTCCTCTTTGCCTGTTTACCCATTGCTAGCTGGTATAATGATCCTGAACCTCCCAGTCTCTGTTCTCTCATCTGCAGAAAGGGGTACCATCAACTATTTACACAGCGAACAAGAGGATTAAACAATACAATTTATAGGAAGTCCTCGGCATGGCATCTGCATGTGCTAAATAGTTGCCAGTCCTTGGCATGGCATCTGCAAGTGCTAAATAGTTGCCTTGCATCTGTATGTCTGAACTTGCACAGGTTAGTGGCCGTGTTTTGTTTTATTTCTTTATTTTGCTGCGTGAAAAAGGGTCCCCTGCCACAGAGGTGCTCAATGAATTCTCCCTAAATAAGGAGGAGAGCCTAAAAGGTATCCTTTGTGGTAATTCCACTAAACTTAAGGCTTGAACGTGAACATATAATAGGTTTTCAGTTTTCCTTGCTTTCCCAATTTGCGTAGCTATGCTTGGAATTCCAAGCACTCACAGAAAGAGAGAACACACTCCTTTCTCAGAACACGTCTAATCAGACTGGCCCTACGTTAATAAATCTTTTCCATGGTACACATAAGCATCAGCTTCAAGGTACAATAGAGAAGGGCATGAACAAAGGGAAACAGCCTTGAACAAACACTTCACCCTGGCATTATGGCTCAGCTCAGTAAGGCCAGCATTCCAGAGTCTCAGACAGGAGAAGCACAAGTTCAAGACCACCTTAAACTAGCACAAACTGACTTCCAGTTGACTGACTGGCTGTTCCTTCACAAATCAGCAGGTACAAGTGCTTGGTGCCAAGCCGGAGAACCCGAGCTCAATGCCTGGAATCCTCACGGTGGGGGAAGAGGCCCGACTCTCACATGTTGTCTCCTGACCGCACACACAGCGTACTAGTGCACAGCTCCCTCATCCCTGACACAGGCACAGACATCACAGAGATCTACTGAAGCTGGCTGTATCTGTTGATGTGAGAAATCCCACACCAGGGGAACGAACTCCCCACGCTCAACAGGGCACTTCCGGCCACAGCGACTGCGGCTGCTGTGTCTCCTGCCGCACCTCCTCTCCCACACCTACTGTAGCTACCCTGAACTCAGGGAACTCAAGACATTTTTCATTTTAAAAACAAGAACCAGGGCGAACAGAGCTATGCAAATGCATCCTCTCCAGACTTCGGGGTCTGAAGAAAATGCGAGCACAGTCTTAGAGTAAGGTTTACAGCCAGAGCTGTAAACCTCACAAGCTACCTACTCCAGAATACTTTCCCCCAAAACAGGACTTCAAACAGCTTGAAAACACCCTTTCACCGCTGCCTGGGGGAGAAGTGTGGCACGCTGGGATTGTATTTAACTAAGGGAGCATTTTCCTAACTTGAAATCAAGGTGCGGCACCCTGACAACAAGCGGGTACCCAGGCAGAGCCAATCCCACCAGCTTCCAAAGCACAGGCAGGTTCAGGAAGGGGCGGGTCCACAGCTGTGTGAGCACAGCTGTCAAAGGCAAACACAGACTACACAAGCCTCCCAGGAGCCATGTCAGTCCTCACCCGGAGGGACAGTGCTCATTTCTAACCAGGAGCCAACCAAAGAGGTAAAACGTCAGGGTCATCCGGTCAATTTTAACCGAAAGAACAATTTCAAAAGCGATACGGGTGCAAAGGCTGTAGCAATAATACATCTTGGCAACAAGGATTTCATTCAGCCTTCGAGGAGGGCCTAAAGAATCTGCTAAAATGGTTTTTGAAATATAAAATGCTACATAGTTCCAATAACAAAAAGTATATTTAAATTATTTGCAGTTACCTTATTTATTTCGCCTGCGTGCACGTGTGTGCACTGCGTGTGCGCCTGGTGCCTGATGAGGCCAGAAGAGGGCAGCAGATCCCGTAGACTGAAGTTACAATTGTGGGGCTGAGAATGGAACCTGGGCCCTCTTCACCACGGAGCTGACTCTCCAGCCCCACAAAGATATATTTGACTATTTGGGGTGGTAGTTTTCACAGATCTGCGAGGCTTTTGAAGTGGCAACAATTATACACACAGGGTTGTTTTCCCTGAAGTCTTTTATAGCTTTTCCATGTTTTTTCCAGAGAACGTAAGCGAGAACTTTAGGGAGAAGAGGAGTCCTTAAAGTTTACAGGTCCAATTCCTTTGTTTTCTGGACAACGGGATGAAAGCCTCTGCTGTAACGTCTTCTTACCGTTAGACCAGAAATTATTTTCTGCCATATGCCTTTCTCCAATTCCTTTTCCCTTTTTTTCACTCACCACTGCATGCTTTCCCAGTGGGAAGGCTTGCACAATCAGGCAACGAGCAACCTAAATTCTCCTCAGAGAATTCCTACACTCAGGCTGGAGACAAAGCAGACACCCAGATCTGGACATTACCTCAGTAGATTACCTGATTCTAATCTGTGGCATGGGAAGAGCGCAGCCCGACTCACATTCCGTCCAAAACAAAGTTAGCATCGGGTTAATTCTAAGAAACTGGCTCCACGGCCACCACATAGCTGCTTAGGTCAGAGCGCTTTGTTCTAAAGCCCTGGGAAGAGAATTAACACTGATGTCTTCCTTTTCCTGTCCTTGGCTGACCCGGAGGAGACAAACATAAACAAACGAAGAGCCCAACAGGTGTGAGGGCTAGCGTGTCCTCATCTTTTCCTGGTCTCCTTCCTCTCACTTTTTCCAGTCCCTAGCCCGGAGGGATCTTAATCCAGCCAGCCCCCCAGCTAAAGAACCAGTTACCCTCAGCAATCGCTCCACCTCCTCAGGTCTTGGTTCCTTGCCCGCAACATAACCTACTTCCGGCCCTGCAGGTCCCCTTCCTCCCCTGGAATAAAGCACCGGTTGTGTGAGGTGCTGTTCGAAATCCTCTCTAACACCACAGCCCTGAGTCCTCCCTGCTCAGTAACTCTACCTCTCTGAGCCCGCTGACCTTTGACCTTCATCCTCTCCCTTTCTGCTGGCTTCTTGACACTGGACGCATTCCTGACACTGCAGTTTTGTAAGACTGGTCTAATAGTGTCCCATTTCTTGCTCTATGAATCTGCATGCTTTCTAAAATAGTATCCGTGTCCTCCATTCAGAGCCTTTGGAGATTATCTCTATTGGAAAAATAAATGTATGTCTGAAACCGTTTTCCCAGCATACTGCGTTCCTGACAGTTATCTGCTGGGCTTTTTAAAGTAACAACACAGAAAAAGATTAAACAAAATTCAAGTAAAATAGATCTCCCTCTCATTCTCCATTTGCTCAGAAACACTTCCCCTATATAGGCCACCACTGTTACTGGCTTGCAATATACCCTGCCTGATTAGGTCTGCACCCCCCCACCCCCCCACACACACACCCATGATTTCTCTATGTCTTTTCATACAACAGGTGCGTAGGAGTCACCACCGGGGCCCAAGCTGCTTTGTCCTCTCCTCCATTTCTTGCCTGTGCTGTATCGCAAAGATTATTCTACACACTCATGACAGCCACGTTTGCTCTGGGTACCCAGACCTAAACACTCATGGTCATAGCGTCTTCTAATAGAAATGAGTGGACGCCATCTGTAGAGCTCAAGTACAGAGCCAGGCACATGGGAATGCTCACTAAACGTTAGTTCCTAGCATTCTCTTCCCCTGGAGGGCTCCTTGTGGAGTCCGGCCTTCCACAGCAACTATGATGGGGCTGTGGCATCATGCCAGAACAAATTTAAACCCTGTTCTCAGATTTCTTTTGACATATACACAGCCCTGGACACGGCGTGCATCCCTAGGTCGGCTTCGGACTACTGGCATTTAGGAAGTTAGGATGTCCCTTCAAGACAGCTGGAGGCATCTCACGGCCATGGGCCAGGTCAACCATTTATCCCAACTCTGCCCAAAAGGGATCCCAAAGAGGCAGTTCACAACCGAATGTGTCACTCATTCAGCACATAGTTTTTCTAAATGAAATTAATTACTAACATTTTTAAGTTTTGAAGAGTACTCAAAAGTATCCAGGTTTTACACTTCCTAAAAAAACAGAAGATTCATGAATAAATAGTGGGTCTGTTCTGCTGAGCACAAACTGCTGCCATGGCCCAGGCAGAGGCTGTCTGCTCGCATATACTCATCTCAAGGATCCTCACCCAACTTCATTTTCATAACCTTTGGTCACAGTGTTCATGCTCCTTTCGCAGAGCCAGAGAAGTAATGATATTGTCTCGCTTAAAAACATTATTTCATGTGTATGAATGTTTGCCTGCATGTATGTGTGCATACCATGTGCAAGCCACGTGTACATGGAGGCCAGAAGGCGGCACTGGATTCCCTGCAACTAGAATTACAGATGGGTTATAAGCTGCAGCGTGGATACAGGGACCAAACCCCATCCTCTGCAAGAGCAGCAGGTGCTCTTCACCACCGAGTCGTCTCTCCAACCCCCCGACTTGCTCCTCTGTGATCTAGATGACACTGCGGCTCCCGTGTCCTTCAGCGGGATATTTCTAAGAAGTCAAATGCCTCCCCAGGGAACCACAGCACGGCTGACAGGCCTCACCACTATCTCCCCTCTAGCCAATTCTGGGTCCTACCTAAACATTCTGTCCCCGTGTCCTACTTACAGCAGACACTTCTGACAAGAATCCACCTGTCTGAGTTGCCAAGACCTTATCAGAGACAGGGCTGTGAAAACACGCGTATCTCCTGCCTGCCACCTCCCTTCCTGCTCCACACACCGGCTCTCTGCGTGGAGGCAGCTCTGATTTGCAGGAATGCTCTGGCTGCCTGCCCGGGCACTGAGCTCGTCTGGGTGGGGCAGCAGGCTTTGGGGTGCAGAATCTTAACTCTGGAATGTACTTCCTCGTAGAGGTGCCAAGGCCTAAGCTTGGCAGCTTCTAAACACAACGACCTTTAAGCCACCAGACATTTATTATTCCTGACTGAGAGATGGATGCAGGGTTCTTTGAACTCACAGAGGGCTGGGGTTCAGGTTAAGTGGGGTAAGTCATCTGCTCAGACTGAACTGTTTTCCCTTCTGAAAGAATAAAAGACCGTCTTCTAAAGCTAAAAAGTGGTGCACTGCAAGCTAAAAGCACAAGCAAGCAAGAACTAACCATCCCAGGTCTATTGCAAACTTGTTAATTATACGAAAATGTGAAGTGAGAGGTGAGACTATATGCTGATAAATCCAAAAACTGTAGTTCTAAAACTTTAGTGGGCATATTAATAGAATTCAACGTATAAAAAAACAACAGCTGGAAAAGCAGCACGTACTCCTAAGTGCTAATCCACCTCTCCAGTCTTCCAAAATAAAAATTAAAAAGAAACCCGGGATATAGTTCTGTAAGGATGTGGACCTGGGTTCAATCCCCCAAATACTGTGAAAATAAAGAATCGGTTTCTGCCATTTTAATTGTCAAAGTTTTCAAGATGCTTTAAATAACCATAGCAAGGTTATTTATTAAGGTCATACTTTTGTTTACTTTTAGCCAGTGAAACATTTTAAGTTTTCCCTCCCAGCTCTAGGGATAAAAATCCAGATGCACTTTAACACTGCACTGTATGACCAGCCTCGTTAAAAAAAAAAAGTTAGAAAATGGGAACTACCGTTTCTTTCCCAGGCAGTTAGTAACGACTATGTCCAGGCAACAGAGGAGTGAATAAAAGGCTGCGCTGGGAGGGACAGCAGCGGGCAGGCTGGCAAGGTGGATTCTCTGAGGTTAGGATTCTGGGCCTAGGAGGCCTTATTGTAGACCCCACCCGTCTCAGTCTCTCTCAGAGTTCCTTCACGGAGATGGTCCTCCTCCCCAGGGCCAGGGGTCAGGGGTCTGCCCAGGAACGTGTAGGTCTAGAGGTCTATCTTCAAATGTTTGCTTCGATTCAGGACCCCTACTCCCACTCCCACTCCCAGCAGTGTGGGCCCCTGGAAAGTGTGGGTGGCCGCACCCCTATGTGAATACGGGCAGAGTTAATTAAACTCAGTGAGCTAAAATAAGCAAAAAGTGACAAAGAGACATAAAAGGAGGACATGAAGATGGGGAGAAAACTGTTTCAGAAGTACTATTCAGTGGGACGTTTGCTTAGTAATCACAAGCACAGGACAGTGTGCACGCTGGGATCTCATACTGCTCACATAAAAAGATATTACACTATATTAAAATAAAACACATGGGCAGAGGAGTAGACGTCTACGCTCAATACACTGACTTCACTGAATTACCACGTGACGCAGGAAAGCTCTCTGGGTGACCTTGGACTGACCCTTGCCTGCTCTTTTCAGGACTAACTGTGAAATGGGTGGGAAATGTCTCGAGAGGTATCTCACACCCAGCCCTCATTCCCGCGCCTCCCAGGGAAGGTGACAGGGTGAGGAAGGTCCTTCCCAGGACAGTCTGAGCTCTTCTCCTCTTCCCTGCCCTCCAGATGCCTGTCAAAGCTTTAGCTTGGTGCCTCATGTGACCATCTGAGTGCAGACTACAGTCACGTGGCCTTTCAGAGTCCCTCGGGTGTGGCAGAAGTGAGACGGGCTCAGTTAAGAGTCCGCCTGCCCCATGAAGCTCTGTTACGCACTGAGGGGCCGGCTCACGGGGATTCTGGGCTCCTTTTGCTTCGAGCTTCTCACTGAAGTAGTAAGTAATACATCCATTTCATATGACTGCCCCGGGGTGTGCTATCTCACTGGACTCAGGACCTGCAGCAGTAAAATCAGGACATGGCAGACCCACTCTGCAGCGATCCTGACCCGACTGTCTTCGGAACCTCAGGTTCCTTTTCAGTAAAATGGGGGTTATAGCAAGGCACTCTTCCTGCAAATTTAACTCATGGTTTATTTTTGCCACTACAGAACCATCAGAAAGAATTGTGTCCCCAAGACTGGCAGGGGGAGACCTAAGGTCAGACAGATTAAATTGACTTTAGAAATGGTAAATGAGGTGTCATTCTTACATCCAGAAATCACTCAACGTACTCACTCACTTCCCTCACGGGCTTGGTGTGAGAATGGATCAAAGCAGTGAATGATTGTCAAAATGATTCATCAAGGTGGGCTCGGTGGCAAATGCCTTTTAAGTCAAGCATTTGAGGAACGGAGGGAGGCTGATCTCTGTGAGATCGAGGCCAGCCTGGTCTACATAGTTCCAAGGACAACCAGAGCTATAAGAGACTCTGTCTTAGAAAGAATGCAAGGAAGAAAGGAAGAAGTAAAAAAAAGGGAAAGGAAGTAAAAGAAATGAAAGGAGGCAGGCAACACTAGCTCCCACACAATGGCTAGATATTGGTTCTTAACAATCCATTTCAAAGAACACGGCAGGAAGCCCCGAAAGAACAGGGTTCCTGTCCTCAAACAGAAAGCCCCCACCTCCCTGTAGCTCCTAGGACCATGTTTTACTCTGCTGTAAAATGGAAACAAGCCTTTTTCAGTGCCTTGCCCTGCAGGTTATCACGAGGCTTAAAGGAGAGGCTAAGGACTCGGAGAGGACCAGACAAGGCTTGGAGAGGCGCTTGGCAAGACAATTCTAGGAGCTTTGAATACCAACCATCAAAACTGACTGGGCGGCTTTATTAAAGAAATGGTATGTATCAGCAATGTCCCCCCACAGCAAAACAGAAAGACCAACAAGCAATAGAATGAATACTCGGTCTTTGGTGCTCCATATAAAGCTGATAAAAAGAACCAAGACGCCAAAGAGCACATCCCATGACCTAGTCACACAGCATTAAAAACATGTAAAATAGATGTGCTCAGAAAAAGGCTATATGAGCAGCAAAGTTACAGTAAAAATAAACAGTTTTCACGAGCTGAACAAGGATTTCTGACTGGGGAGATGGGATGGTGACGATATGATTAGTGCCGTTAAACTTCACACATGCATACACATACCCATGACCAAACATGGATGTATATCTGTGATTTCACGTACTTCTTTTTTTTAATTAAATTTTTATTTTATATATTAATTACAGTTTATTCACTTTGTATCCCAGCTGTACCCCCTTCCCTCATTCCCTCCCAATCCCATCCTCCCTCCCTCTTCTCCTCCCAAGCCCTTCTCCAAGTCCACCGATAGAGGAAGTCCTCCTCCTCTTCCAACTGACTCTAGCCTATCAGGTCTCATCAGGACTGGTTGCATTGACCTCCTCTGTGCCTGGCAAGAGCTCCCCCCCTCAGGGGGAGGTTATCAAAGAGCCAGCCACTGAGTTCATTTCAGAGACAGTCCCTGTTCCCATTAGTAGGGAACCCACGTGTACACTAAGCTGCCATGAGCTACATCTGTGCAGGGGTTCTAGGTTATCTCCATGCATATCTTGGTTGGAGTATCAGTCTCAGAAAAGACCCCTGGGCCCAGAGATTTTGGTTCTGTTTCTCTCTTTGTGGAGCTCCTGTCCTCTCCAGGTCTTACATACTTCTGTATTATGTTTCACGATAAGACTAATGAACAGTAATTTTAAAAAAGCAGTTCTGGGATCCATACAATTATACGAACAATGCTTTATTATTACAAAAAAAAAAAAACTTTTATTAGAAGTTATTTTGGTTCAATCTCAGAGCCATTAAATTAGGAAAATACTCACTTAAGACTCCTCCCAAAACAAAGTGCAGTCATTAAGGAAGGCATGGGAAGTTATTCAAGGGGCTGCTCTGTCAGTGTGGTCACGTGGGTAATCCCAGCGCTTGGTCAGTGGAGGTAGAAGATCAGGAGTTCAAGGCCAGCCTTGTCTACCTAGTCCAGGCCAGGCTAGGCTATATGAGACCCTGCTCCTCCAAAATACAGAAAATGACAACAATAATGCTGAGTAATAATAATTACTGATGGTTTGAAACTTTCCAGAGTCAAACTAAAATTTCTAGTTTCGGGAACAGAATGACTAGAGCAAGGGAGACGGCCGAGTGGCCAAAGCATCTGCAGTACAGGCGTGAGGACCCGAGCGTGAGCCCTCGGTGACAAGAGCTGGGTGTGACCGCACACCTGTGAGCCTTGTGTTCATGC
>REGO01000089.1:2326993-2433952 GCA_010120015.1 Rhombomys opimus | reverse complement strand
GGGGCAGAGTCAGGACGATCCCCGAAAGTCCACAGGCCTGCTAGCCTGGTATATGCAGCTATGAGCAAGCGAACGCGATGGAAAGGGAGGACCAACACCCCAAGTCGCCCCAACCTCCGCGTGTGCTCCCACATTCACACACACGCACATACGCACACACATCACATCATGCACTTAACACACAGTTAGAAATAGAAAGGTCACATAACTACAGTCACCCCCTTGAGCCGGTTTCCCACACCAGCCTCAAAGAAAGCGCTCGATCATTTGGATGCCCTGGGCTCTCTGACTACTCACCAGCTGGCTGTGTTTGTGCTACCCTCTTGGGGTAAGTCTTGCTTCGACTTCTCACCACGATCTGATTGGGCCGGGGAAGTTGGATGGAAAGATCTCGGCTCATTTGCAAGGCTGTCCTGCCACTTGAAAAAGGAGACATTTTTTGATTAGCGAAAGTAAAACCAGATGGCCAAAGAACTGAACACAGTCCAGTCTGAGTATCTCGGGCGGGGGAGGCACAGATTCAACAGGCCATAAGCCTGCAGAGACCTTTAATTGATGTCCATTCTATTACTGACCACGAGAGCGGCACTAAAGGAAGGAAGAGATTTACACTGGGTGAAAACAAGAGTTTGCCGAGGGACCAGCAGGAAGGGAAGGTTTCCCAGGGGTTAGGCTTATATCAGGTAAAAGGATGGGTTAGAAATAGAGGCTGCTGATGGCCTTGAGGTCCTCAGCTGACTGCTAGAGAAGTCATGGTGGGTGAACCATGCAACAGGTAATTCTACAGGTAATTCCCAGGCCATGCTCACACAGCAAGCGGGAAGGCATCATCCGAAATACCAGCGGGATTTGTTTTTGCTGAGCCCTGGCACAAGCCGTCATTTATTCTATCTCCTCACTTAAGAAACCATGCTTCCAGGGAGAGGGACAACAAGTGTGGGGGCCCACACAGGCCTGCTTTCACACACACACACTACACATGCACACACAAGCACACACGTAGCGCATACCACATATCCAGCACATCCCACACACATGTATGCGCACAGGTACACAAAAGCCTGTATGCTAAAGGTCTGGCCTCCATCCGGTGGCCCACATGACAGGTGACTAGGCTGTGGAGTTAACAGTCTCATCAGTGGGCTAACCCGTTGGCTGCTTTGCAGCCCAATCGACTGCTAGACGGTGGGGTATGGTTGAAGGAAGCAGATCACCGAGCTGTGCCTTGCCTTTTGAGGGAACATGCCTCTCCGTCCCGCCCTCTCCTTCCCCTCACACCCCCACCCTCGTTAGCATGAGATCATCACTCTGTCCCACCACACCCTCTCACTACCATGATGTTTCTACCCAGTGCCCAAAGCTGTGGACCCAGTTAACCCTCAACAGAAATTTCAGAAACCATAAACCAAAATAAACCTCTCCTCTAGCTTAGATGCATCTACCTGCAGAGGCTCTTTTTCTGGAAAGCTTAAAACATTCCATAGAGAGACAAGACTCCGTTATTATTCGGGGCATCAAGACTAGGTCTACCTAATCCAGACTTTCTCTGTTGTCAAAAAGGCTTGGCTAGGACATACCTCCCTGCACAGAGGAAAGACCATTGTCACAAATATATAAGTAAATGTGCAGAGACCACTCGGACATTTTATACATGAGATTATACTTTATTATTCATTTTTTTTCTTCATAGCTTCCCTCTCAGGAGCAAAGGAAAGAGAAAATAACTCCCAAGATTAATAAGACTGTGGTCCAGAAATGTCCAGAAATGTCAACTGATCTTCCAGAGGCCTAGAACAGGCCTCAGACTCCCCATCTGGGCAGTACAGAGATCAGTCGGCAGGCATGGAGGAACAGAACACTTAGCTATTTAATTTGAAATTTTAAGCCCCGTGGAAAACTCAGGTCTGCCTTTTCCTAGCCATTTAGTCTTTGGGGTTTTGTTTGTTTGTTTTTGAAGATCTCTGCAGCCCCCTTTTCATCCTCAATATTACCCTGTACCTCTTCTTAGAGAATGCCCTCCTCTGTGGTTTCAAGTAATGGGCACATACTCATGAGAGTCCCCACTTTCATGCCTACTCACACCCTGGCAATGTGTTGTCTCTATTCTGGCTGGCAAAGTGCTTCTGGCCACAGTGCTTCTGCATCAAAGTGAAGAGAGGGAAATAACAGGGGAAGGGACTGGCTTCAGATACCAGATTCCATGCTTATGGGTCCTCAGCTTAATTACTTTCCCAGGGGAGCGCTCCAATTTCTATCCTATAATTGAGGCCATGATACCTCTGTGGTGGGCCACTATGTAGACGAAATAAGCAGTGTTGGGGAAAGCAGCTGACACCAAGGTGCAGATCCTGAGAACGGGGTCTTTCCTCCACACGTGAAACTCAAGAGCTCCTATGGTTCACTCCTACACAGAGGATGCTGCTTCCCAGGCCTCCTAGGAAGTTCCTGCAACTTGTTCTCTCAAAGAGCTTAACAACAGCTACGAAGAAAGGCTAATTTTCAGAGACTCCAATAAGAAGATATCAATATGTCACAAGATACTTAATTAGTCAAAGATTTAATCAGTCTCCATTTCAGAATGCTGCTCCCTCAAAATAAAAACAAGAGAATCAAAACATCAGACTAACTTTAGCTCAGCCTTCTTCCCAATTTAGTTTGAAAACCTTACTGTCCCACATCACTTAAAATGTTTGTTTTTTTCCCCCTTCTTACGTCATAACTAGTTTCACTAAAAGAGCCCATTCGAAAACATGCAACACACACACACACACACACACACACACACACAGGCATCCACACTCACACACTGAGGCTCCTTTGCCTCTATCTCACAGCCTGCAAGAGGTGACTATTTTACTCCAGAACTATTTCCCTTCGGGGTATCTCTGGATTACTTTAACAAAGAGGTAGGCACATGATACTGGTTAAAAGGTGTTAGTTTGCCAACTCTTGACACTAAACAGCCTGAATTACTGACCATCTAGCAATCAGACTTGTCCTGTTTGACCTCTGACTGGACAGATGAACTGCCTCTCTCCCACAGGTGGCACATAGTTAGTGCTTTTTACACACAAATAAATAGATTTGGGTTCCATTAAGATTTACCAGGCAGTTAGCATTCCCCATGAAAGCAGAGCAGATTTAGCAAAGCATCCAATTCTGCAAAGGTTACCTTTAATGGCTTTCTTGGAAAAAAAACTATATTTAATATGCAAAATCCAATGAAAATAATTTCTAATAGTAATTCCCAGTAGCCATAAGATTTGCATTTCAATAAACTTGAGAAATCAGGTATGGCTATATTTGCAGAAGCCAACTAGCTCCAGCATATGTTAAGCAGCACGATTATAATTTTAATCATCTAAACACTAATAAGACAGATGCCTTCACACTAGTTACAAGTCTGTTGACAAGGAGACAAATTTAAGCATGTTCTCTCTAGCTGTAGCAATACAATGATTGGAAAAACAGCAAAACAAAACAAAACAAAGTAAAACAAAACACTTCTCAGAATGAAAGTACTAGCTTCTTAAATATCTCATACTATATTCTTGTCTAAGGAAGAACTCTGAAAACGTGAAGGCTAATATTAACACATCGACAAAAACCTTCATACAAAGTCAAAAGTACCTGGAATAAATAATACTTTTTTTTTTAAGTCACAAAGGGAGTAAATGCTCTACCGGATATCATATTCTCAGGAAGGACTAGACATCTACTGTTGATCATTCTTACTGGTTGGCTCTTGTCTCAGATTTAAGACTTCAGAGTGGGGCATTAAAAGGAAAGAATTAAGGTCAGGCATACTGCAGTCTTGCAAACCCAACTTTCTTTCTGAATGTCCTGTGGAAGCATTTCATCCCGTAATGTCTCTTGCCATCTCCTGGTGACATTTCTGCACCCTGCTTGGCTTCTCTGGGCCTGGGGACCTGCTTCTCTGCCTAAGTAATACTGAATCTCTTTGATGGCAGAGAGGTCAGAACTGAGTTTTTGTGTATCTGGGGCCCTAACAGCCTTTCTTGAGCACCGCGCCTCCACACTGAACAGAAGGGACTGAAAAACAAACAAACAAACATACAAAAAAAAAGCTTCTTCGAAATACAGAGCTCACTCCCACTTTTAAGGTGAGCATTGAAGAAAGAGCAAAGACTGAGGGAACGGCCAACCAGTGACTGGCCCAAGGAGACCCATCCCACGCGAGACAGCCAACCCCTGACACTATCAATGACGCTCTACCATGCTTGCAGGCAGGAGCCTGGCATAACTGCCTTCCGAGAGGCTTTTTCCAGCAGCTGATGGAAACAGATGCAGAGACCCACAGTCAAACAATAGGCCAAGCTCTGGGAGTTCTGTGGAAGAGTGGGAGGAAGGACTGAGGGACCTGGAGGGGTCAAGGACACCACTGGAAGACCTACAGAGTCAACTAACCTAAACCCACGTGGGCTCGCAGAGACTGAACTACAAACCAAAGAGCTTGCATGGGCCGGACCTAGACCCTCTCACATACACAGCAGATGTGCAGCTTGGTCATCCTGTGGGTCCCCTACCAGATGGGGGCAGGGGCTGTCTCCGACCCTGTTGTCTGCCTTTGGAGCCCTTTCCCCTAGCTGGGCTGCCTTGTCTGGCCTCCTCTGTGGGAGGGGATGTTTAGTCCTGCTGCAACTTGAGGTGCCCAGGTGGGTTGGCACCCCTCGGAGGCCTCCCCTTCTCTGAGAAGGAGAGGGGGGACAGGGTGAGGGGGTGTGAGAGCAGGACTGGGTGGAGAGGAGGGAGGGGGCTGGGATCAGGCCGTAAGGTGATTAAGGAAAATTTTAAAAAAAGAAAGGAGGAAAGAGCTAAGCGCCTCACTACACGGTGGCCAAAGCTTTCTCCACACAAGCTGAGCCTGATTATCAAGGGAAAGCACAAGCCACGGAGCCATGAATCCCACTGCTTCCTAGCTGGGTTACTGTGAAAAGTCCCCTGAGCGTCCGCTTCCCCAGGTAGAAAATATCACAGAAGACCACGATGACTAGCTGAAGCAGCAGAGTATTAAACAATAAAGACACAGCCCTCAGCAAAGGGAGCGCGCAATTAGCATCACCATAAGCCGGTTTTATACGTACGTCAGTTCTGTGCGTAAAGACACGTTTCGATGTAGGCTATAAATGACACAGTGTTCAATACGGGATCAACTGAGTATTTTAACATCACAGCCAGTCAACTACAATCCAGGATATCTGCTTTGTTTCATAATCACAGGACATAATTGGAAATAACTGGTAATTACAGCAAGATGAACTCCTGAATGTAATAAATTCTACTGTGCTCCAAAAGCCCATAAACTTTACATAACTAATGGTGATGTTAAATACATTTAAAACTGGAAAATCATTTTTGTCAGGAAACATTTATTTACACAGCACATTGGCCTGCTGGGGGAAAGAGCACACAGATTTCATTATGCCTATATGTAGATAACTGAATTAAAAATTTATTTACATGTACAAACCCCAAGGAAGGAAAAATGTCATTTACCTGTACCGATGCTTATAACTTATGGACCCAAACTTGCTGAGTTTTCTTGACAATGAATTTGACTCTGTTTCTGGCATTCTAATTCATTTTAAAAAGAAAACAAAAGACTTGTAAATACAAGTACTTATGCAACATTTGAACACAAAGCTGTATACAGGAAACTATTTAATAGAGATAGCCAAAATATTTTATTTATTCTACACACTAGGAGGATGTAACAGTCAGCTACTAAGGTTTATTTTTAAAAGCTGGTGTGGTGGCACATCTCACAGTGCTAGGTGGTTCTGAGCTTTGTTCACATAGTTTCTAAAAACTATCCCTGAATCTTTCTTACGGTGCGAGCAGGGATCTACCAGAACATTAGTATAAACATAGATGTACACACACACATGAATAATGATGAGCATCAGTGCAACCAAGAGAATGAGAAGCCAAATAAACTAAAGAAACATTTCTACATTCACAGAAACAAAACCCAAACACAACCTTCATTTACCGCGACAGGGGACAAACCCGTTCCATTAACACACCTGAAAAACGTGTGATGCTCTACACTGCACTTCCAGAGGTGCTTGCAGGCAGTTTTGCTTCGAGCCTCAAAAAAGAACGAGGTTTCGTTACACTGAAAGAGACAGGGAGAGAACACCGATTACTGGCTGTAACACTCTTTGCATGGCAGCAGTCCTCCGTGAGGGACCAGAAACTCAAGTAACAGAGATTAACACCGAAATAGAGCTATTTGGGGGAAAGACTGTATTAAAAATTCCTTTCCAGGCCAGGTGGTGGTGGCACAGGCGGATCTCTGAGAGTTCGAGGCCAGCCTGTCTACAAAGTGAGTTCCAGGACAGCCAGAGCTACATAGTGAACCCCTGTCTCAAACAAACAAACAAAAATTACTTTCCACTGGCTACAATTATGAAACATACTTCCATTTAAATCTCAGTGCAGAACGAGTACCATAGGCTCTATGAGGCCATAGGCTGATAATTTAGCTTCAAATTTCTCAGTGCAGAACGAGTACCATAGGCTCTATGAGGCCATAGGCTGATAATTTAGCTTCAAATTTAAAACCCAAACACCAGTCTCAGACACAGCAATCTCGTGGAATGAGCACCCTATAGACTCATAGACACAATATTGGCCATGCAGGGGGGCAACTGGAATATCTGTCCACCATTTTAACAAGGAATCTGACACTGTATACAGGAAGTCCCTCCCAAACCCAACTGGAATAATGCCGCCAACTTAGGAGTGTATTTGTAAAATTTGCGATAGGGCAGAAGCATGGCCACAGGTTCGTCACATTACAGCAAAGCCCACTACCAAAATCTTACGAGGGAAAGGAAGACCTTTAGGGGAATTCTTGGCCCTGGTGTTTGGGTGTTACTGTCAGTGGATAGTAAACAGGGAAATGAGATGACAGACAGCCAGGTCAGGCCAAGATATTAAGTTGAAATGCCCACAGAATGCCAAGTGGGCCAGTGAGCACACAGGCGCCTCACTCAAAAGAGAGGTCCCATCTCCTGACACAAGCACTGTCCCCCAAGAATGCGTAAGATGGCCAGGAGAGAGGGTGGGTGTTGAAGGTGAATCACAGGACGATGCTTGTGAGGTGGGTCAAAATGAGCCGGGAGACAAGGTGTCAGAAGGCAGGGAAGAGAAGTCTCAAGGGACACGGACAAGACAAGGAATGGGCTTCAAAGGCGGCTACTGCTTCCCATAGCGAGAGTATCTGGTGACGTTTGTGTAAGACGCAGGATCATGAATATTAGAGATGAGGAGGAAATTCAGTGAATTTAGAGAATCTTTTACCTCAACAGCAAAAGAAACGGAGGCTGGGGAAGAGCAGAGGCTGGAGGGGGTTAAGAAATCTCAGGCTCCCATCATACACACACACACACACACACACACACACACACACACACACACACGTGCACACGCACGCGCACAGGGCACCCCAGGTGGATTCACAGTAACAATTCAATCCCTCCGCTCTGCCACTGTCCCCAGCTCCCATCTCCAGAGCTGGCCGCCACTGGACTGTGCTAACCACGGTGTTCCGGGAACTCATGTCACCGTTTGCCCGCGAGTGCCTTCTACAGGGCTAAGTCACTAAGGGAGAGGAAACACACCAGGACAGGCTGCCTCTCCCTACTGGGAGAGGCACTCACTGGGACAGGCCTCTCCCCTGACGCACCAGGCATGGCAGTGTACATGGGGCCTCACGACCTGTGGAAACAGCAGCCGGGAACAAGGTCTCTGACATGTACTTCATCAAAAGCCTCCAGTCAGGAGGTTAATTACATAGAACCCAAATTTCCAGAAGTACAGAGGAAATTTAAAATTATTCAGTCTTGAAAATATAAAAAAACATTTCCTCCTAATTTTAAACTTTCCTTTGGATTGGTTTTTTTTTTTAATATTATCCTTCATGTGTCTGTATTATTTTGCTTTTCTTATTGAAAGCTGGTCAAGGGATGTCTAATTCTTAATACATACTTTAATCTATCATCACTAATGAAAAGATAAAAGGCACTTCAAATCCAGCTGGAATTTGGCTTTTCCTGGGCACGGGCATATTAGAGGAACAGGGGAACCTCCTAATTACCTCTGCTGTGAACAGATGCAAGTATGAACGCATTCCCCGTTTACAGAAGGCTTCAAAAGAGCTGCCTGTTTTCTGTCGAGTTACTGACAGAATGATCCGGATACCAAAGGAAGATTAATGTTGCTAAAACGAGAGCCAGGTATCCCGAGTACACTCTGTGTACTTTCGTCATGAACGGCTGGTACCAACAGGCCAACGAGGAGCCCTGGCCCCTCTCAAATCAGACGTGGCCATTCACACATCCCCACTCACTCGCTCAAGCAGCCCAGCTGAAGAAAGCCACCATGCGGGACAGCTAACACATCCTAGCCCAGCGCCCGAGGCTTGCTAAGTTCCTCAGACACCTTGAAAGCTCCAGTCACTCGTGCTGCAAGAAATGCTGCTGTCTGGGTCTGCGCTTGTTAGTTCATACGTTAACCAAAAGTCATCTGTGGCTAATATGGACTGTGGGTGTCGCTGTCCCTGGGGTCTCTGGGGACAATCATGTCGGGTACTGAATTATTTGTAAGAACCAGAACCTGTAGTAGAGCCACAAATTCCCTACCGAGCACCATTCATTTTCTTGGTCTCTTTGCTCATCGTTGCTGGAAGTCTCTCTTGGAGAGCTCAAAGAAGGGTGTGTGTGTGTGTGTGTGTGTGTGTGTGTGTGTGTGTGTGTGTGTCTACTTTGCTTAGCGTTTGCTCCTTGTGCTGTCACTGTTGACAGGATCACTGAAGCAGCTTACACTATAAGGACACAGCCACTTAGGCAACGGAAGCCACTCGGTTTTCAGAGTCTCTCAAGCCTGTGCTCTTGACACAAGAGCCTGTGTCACAGGGCCCTGGGCTCAGCTGGCTTCTCCTTGTTTCCATGGAGACTCAGTCACAGGTGGGTGTCTGCGTTTCCTTAGCCGTCTGGAATTATGGGCACAAGGGTATTCGCAATTCTATGAAATAAGCCCACATCCAAGGTCACCAGAAGTAACTCAAGATCCTGGCCAGGGGTGGCCAACGAGCTCACTCAGTGTGTAAATGCTGACAAGCTGACTCCAATCCCCGGGGCCCACACGAGGAAGGAGAGGACACACTCCCACAGGTTGGCCTCTGACTTCCATATGTGCACTCTGGCACACGTGTCCACATACACAAACATTCGCACGTAGAAATCCATAAACAGACATCATTTTAAGAAGAGACACTGCATAGGCCACTGGCGAGCGGGAGAGAGCAGTGTTTCTAAGGATGGCAAGCCATAGTCGTGCCGCAAATACCCAAAGACCCTTGGCAGAGAGGCTTCCTACCCAGGTCTCACTGCGGAGTGGGTATTTCTGCATTCGATCTAAGCAGGATTTGTATAAGTATTTTGTACTTTTTTAAACTTACTTTAGGCATGAAGGGAGAAACAAAAAAAAATTAAGAAACAAGATAACAAATGACTAAAATAACTTCCTTCTCAACCACTGATAAAGCAAAGGCAAGCAGCGAAACTGGGACAGGTACGCATTTTTCGGTTGGAAACTCACAGCAGACCTACAGGATTTTAAATATGTCAGGGAAGTCCATCTTTTCCGGTGTCTGCGAGCGAGTGACTGCTGCTTTACACCCCGAATCGTGCCGGCCGACACGAGAACACCGGGCCTGACCTCTGTGTTAATGGCTTTCACCGTATTTTTCATTACTGTTCCCTCAAGGCACGCCAAATTGAAACCTGAGTTTTTTCAAATGACACGTTTGTTATTACTTGAAAAGGGGGAGTCAGAAAGAAATGTAAAGGTCCTGAGTATACCTCACCTTGCTCTTCTGAGTCAAGCTTTGTCTCTACACATCACATTACTCCCAAATGATAATTCTCACAACACCAGTGCCTTAAGGCGTGGGAATAGAGGTGTCTGTGGTCAAATAGGCATGGGGAATGCTGGGTAATCCCTCACAGTTTAATGTGGGCGGACGTACTGTCGATGTCCACTAGGCAAGGGACTGGGGTGTTTATATAACTAATGTGGTCAAATAACTGCATATTTTAAGCCAGGCGGTGCTGGCACACGCCTTTAATCCCAGCATTCTGAATGCAGAAGCAGGTGGATCTCAGTGAGGCCAGCCTGGTCTAAAGAGCTAGTTCCAGGTCGGCCAAGGCGACCTGTCTCAGAAAAAAAAAAAAAAAGTGTATTTTACTTTCTCCAGTTTGAAAAGATAGAAAATACAAACAAACATTCCTCCATATACACACACGTATGTATAGTATGCACATATGTTCATGTTGAAATATATATATATATATATATATATAGAGAGAGAGAGAGAGAGAGAGAGAGAGAGAGAGAACATAGCTTTGTTTGGCTTGGATTTCTCTCTCGGTGTGTCGTTGTTTGTTTTTTGAGACAGAGTCTCACTATGTCACCCTGGTTGACAATTCTGCACCCAAAAAAACCAAAGCAAGGGCTGGGGAGAGGGCTGCGTGTGTAACGTGCTGCCGACTGCTATGAGGAAACACTATTGCATTTGCTGGAGCGAAGATACAGACATCTGGAAAGACACGAGCTTTTAATGGAGTGATTCCACTTATTTACATTTAACGGTAGCGGACAGTCTCCGCTCTAAAATTTTTACTCCATTTGGAAAAAAAAAATGGTTTAATCTATCTTAATTATGGAGAAAGTCAGCAAGAGCAGTAACAAATAAAGCAGAGGAGCCGTGGGCTGACAGATGTGGGCTACCCGAAGGCAAGGGTGGCAGGCACAAGGTGATCTTGTCGGAGGCTCAGCGGCCATGACAGCACAAGTGAGAAGCCCAGACTGCGTGCTCGCCTCATACAGCCTTGGACCGGGTAGTTTCAGTCTCCTAAGGCTCCTACGGGTAGACATTACCATATATAGGCCCCATCCATCACCGTCCCTACCCCTACCCTTCACCCTTCATGACAGGTGAGGGGCATAGGTGAGGCATTAACAGCAAACTTCCCAAAGTTAGCTGCTGAGCGGCGGGCGGCCTTGAACTTAAACGGTGTTAAACCTAAGCACAGCACTGCCATGATGCACTTCCCGGCAGCTCATCCTTAATTATGAAAGACAACAGTGTCACAAGGCATCAGGGCCTCAATGTTACTAGGAGGGACACACTTCATACTCTGTATTTCAGCTACTTTCATGCCGTGGGTGGAAACGCAAAACTGTGCAACTCTGAGAGGAGACTGGAGTTGAGGAGGAATGAACAGAAAGGTGCAACAGAAAGCCCACATAGGCACTTACCCTTTGGCTAAACAATCCTGCTCCAGAGAACTGATGCCACACAGCCACTCCAAACACACAGATGGGTGAAAGGACACAAAATATTTTTAAAATACCTGAGCATTCCGACACAAGCAGTGGGGTGAATACAGCATGGGCCTCACACCCACTGAAGCTTGTAAGAACGAGGGGAAGGTGCAGCTCAGCAGCATATTACAAAACCTGCTTCCACCCCAGCAGACACATACACACGCATGCGCGCGCGCGCGCACACACACACACACACACACACACACACACACACACTTTTTCTTACCTCCCCTCCCCCAAAAAAAGCCATGGGGAAAACAAACTGGAAAGGATTAAAATTGAATAGCTTCAAGGATGAGCAAGAAAAGGCCTAAAAGAGCACGGGTATTTGCGACGCTCCTCTCAGTGTGTCTTTCTGTACAGTTTCAACCTCTGGAAGAACGTCAGTCGTCTACATCTTTAAAACACAGACTTAAGCAGGCAAGAATGTAAGGCGCAAGGAACCGTAACTAGAAATAAATAAACCTAATTAGATTGTGAGGGTATATACAACCACAGCAATGAAGAAGGATGAAAGGAATGAAGGGAGGGAGGGTGAGCCAAGTAAACTGTGAACACAAGACAGCACAGGTCCGTGGTCCTCACATGTGGATGAGAGAATCACAGTTTCGGTGTTCCGACCAAAGCAACTCTAAAGCTATTTGATACACAATTTAGGAATAAGCAAATGACTAAACGTGCAGACGCTGGCAGCAAAGGTTCTAAAGGCCAAAGGAAGGACATGAGGAAGGTAAGAAAGAGGCCTGCATGATGCAAACCCGTAATCTCTAAACTATATACAAGTATAGTGTACACTTAAACACACATGTACATATGTGTACATTTACATCATGTATGTGTCTTTGGGGCAGTGTTTGTATGTAAGCCTGCAGAGATTCTCTAGCTCTGGCCACTGAAAAGCTCAGGCAGAAAAGTCACCAAGAAGCAGGAATCACCCCTTGCTGCAAGATCTGGACCATTTCCCACTGCTGGGAACCACGGATCTTTAGAGATGTGGGGGGCAAAACAGACAACAACAAAAAAAGGTACCACATAATGACGGAGACAGGTTTAAGGAGCACAGAGGTCAGACTGGGGTGGGGGGGGCTCCTATTAATTAAATCTAGGAATTCTTGAACATCAAAGTCTCTAGGTGCAGGAGTGTATCATAAATCATTGAGGGGGAAAAGTGGTCAGTCTATGTCAAAACAGATGAATAAATGAAAGGCAGAGAGGGTAGGGCTCTTGCCTACAGTGGAATGCTGAGGTCTGAAAAGAAATGTGAAGGGGACGGGAGAACCAGAAAACCAGCATGCCCCATCATCGCCATAAAAGACTGGATTAGACAAAATGCCTGGTAAATGCCAAATATACAGGGGAATCCTGACAAGGAGAGACGTGCACTGATTTACCATACATCCCTGTGGACCGCTTAATTCCTACCTTGGGGGTGGGGTTGCTCACACCGGGAATTATACGCTGGAGAAATTAGGTGACATCATCTCCAGCAGATCAGACGTAACGGACAAGAAGGGCAGACGGTCACACTATGTGAAACCCTGAAACAGAGACAACCTCACCGCCGTGACTACACAGCTGGGAGTGAGTAGCACTCTCACCGCAAAACAGCGGAGAGGCATGGAAGAAAGGGCTCTGCTTGGCTGCGGTACGGTAAGATAGTGTTTAAACGGTGTAAAACATCCACTTCACAAACGAGAAAGAAATTCTCTGAAGGGAGCTAATCAAAGCCCACAACGGGGGGAGGCATGGCGCACGGAAGATATGATCAGGCCAAGCCACACAATTAGGGAGTTTACAGAACTGGGCCGTAGTGACATGTATTCACTATGTGGAAGAGACCCGTGTACATAAACCAACCTGTTGGGCTGACCAACAGTGACTACTCCCAGCCAGCATTACCTCCTGCCTACGCTCCGCAAAGCTCTCCCAAGCTCTGGAGAATAGTGTCTAATAACACTTGGTTGGGTTGCCAGGGGCCTTTTGACCTTACATCCTGGGACACTAAACTTAGCTGAGTTCCATATCACAGCGCATTGTACATAAAGCACTCCCAATATCACTCATTCTTTCTCGTCGTCCAGGCAAATATATATGGCAATAACTAGAAGGAAAACCTCTCCGACACAGTACTAAGCACAAAAGCATACACACGCTGAGCCTCATCCACAATTCCGGCAGTTTGGAGGCAGAAACAAGAAGACATGATTCCAGGCCAAATTCAGTTGAGTACAACTCTATCTCAAGGACAAAAAAAAGATGTTCACAGCCATACACACAGGAAGTATCTCTTTATACGTATATATAAACACGTGATACATTCACACTAGCGGAACCCCAAAAATCTACAAGCAATCATACCAAAATGTTAACAATCAACCTCTAAATTTTAGGGTTGTGTTTCCCATCTCCTATACCATTACTATGCAAAACCTTTATTCAGAGTTTATCTTTTCTGTGAGGTGCAATTTAAACCACGGTGCACTTTGAAGTGTCTCTAGCGCATGAAAGTGTCTCTGAACTTAGTTAGGCTCAAAGCCCTGAGCGCCCGGAGCGAAGTCTCTTTAACCAGACCAGCAGACCAGAAAACCAGTAGACTAGGCATTTCAGCCATTTTTCAAGCTGAATGAGATTACTGTTCCAGGTGATGGGTTTTAAGGGGCTTTTTAATTCAATCTGTGATTACAGTTAGGCCTCCATAATAATCAACTTAATTCTACCATTATGCAAATCACTGACTCACAGAGAGGAACCCTGGTGGAGAGAGAAGGAAAAAAAAAAGCGCTGCAAGCAAGAACACTCAGGAAATAGAAATGTTTTGGTTAAATTAATGTGCCTATTTAATAACAAATTTAGGACAGGACGAGGCATGGCGTTGCACACCTGTAACCCCCTCGGTTGGAAAGCAGAAGAGGGCAATCAGGAACTCAAGGTCACAGCCAGCCTGGGCTATAAGGAGAAAAGCTGCCGTAGTAATTGACCAGTTTTGGCACCTAATTTAAAGGTCACTGACACATGCAGGCTTCAAGGACCCAGGACAGTGGGAACATCCGGGCCCAGAGGCTGGTGAAACCCCTAGGAAGCCAGCTGGTATCTGGTGTCACAGAGACGAACTCTGGGAGGTGGTGCAATGGCATCAACCTCGCTGCCCTTGCTTTTGGCTGGTAACAAAGATGCTCAAGAAGCCGAAAGTTCAGGGCCCTGGCGACTTTCTTCTTCTGAGAAGAAGAAAGAAATTTCAGAAGAAAATTTAAAAGGAGAACATATACACACATAGCAAAAAAAAAAAAAAAAAAAAAAAAAGGAACTCACAAAAATAATTTAGGCTTAGGAGGAAGGAGGTTCTAAACTACAGGAACACTTCCATGGGAGTCCCAGCACCGCTACAAAACATTATTTTTAATGCACTTAGGAGATGGGATTCTTTGCATTAAGTCATATGAACCTTTTGGCAAGAGAGGGGGGAAAACTACAAAATCCAGCTAACTAACTTCTCTATTTTTCAAATGACTTTAATTTACTCATACATTAGTGTCTCTTTTCAGCTGCACTGGCATACCTAATTAGCAGTTAAAAACAAAGTGAAAATTTCCATGCCCCACCAAAAGAAACTATGTAATTAAAAGCTTGTGTCTGACTTTGGGGGAGGGGCAGCCACTGTCTGAAAAGCCGAAAATCTCCCATCCCCATAAATTCACTCCAAAACCCAATTTTAATTTCATCAATAAGAACAGCCAAATCCTTTTTGTTGTTTAGTTTGTTTTTTTGTTTGGTTGGTTTGTTTGTTTGGCCCTAGGGCAGTGGTTCTCAACTTCTGGATCTCGACCCCTTTAGGGACTGAATGACCCTTTCACAGGGGTCGCCTAAGATTATCAGAAGATACAGAGATTTACATTATGATTCATAGCAGTAGCAAAATGACAGTTAATGAGGTAACAACAAAAACAGTTTTACTGTTGGGGTCACCACAACATGAGGAACTGTATTAAAGGGCTGTGGCATTGGGAAGGTTGAGGACCACTGCTCAAGAGAAAGAACGAACGGAGAGCATCAGAGCTTCAGACTTTGCGGTACGCCTCTAAAATCGGTCCATCCGCCACTTCGCAGATATTAAGGAGGAGTGCTCTATATGAGACCTTCTGCTACAGACACATGTCCCCAGCCCTCAGGGCTGCTCCGCTGTGGCAGCGGCTCGTGTGTGGTCGCATACGCACAGGTTTATACCTAAAGTGTTTCTAGCACCAAAACAAGGTCAACTCAAAGCTTGTTGTGACAGCACACACCTGTAATCTCGGCACTTAGGGAGCTGAGGCAGGAGGACTGCTGTGAGTTCAAGGCTACCCTGGGCTGCACAGCTAAAGGTCAAAACAAGAAAACACACCAAGATCCTGCCTAAGAAAAGAAGTTATGAAGAGAGTAAAAGAAGCCAGTTCAATTCCAGACTCGGTTTGACTCTGCACGAAGTTAAAAATCAAAAGAGGCAGAGGGGTGGATTCCTCCTCCACCATCCTTTCACCTGATTATCTTACACAGGTGACACTAACAGCACAAGAGGCAGCAGCATCTTCACAGAGAGACTGAAAGGAATCTTTTGCACCCTTGCCATCTTTGACCAGCTTCTAAAAGTGACCTGTGAAGGTGTGTACCTGTGAAAGCACACGCTGTACCCTCTGCCCAAACTTGCCAAGGTGCTATGAGGTCAGCAGCTACCCACCACCCTCTCACCCCCTCCCCCACTCCTGGTCTCCCTTGAAAGTATCCAGAATTTCCATCCCGGTTGGCTATCATGCAAAGCAAGTTAAGAACATCGGATACCCAACAGGCTGCTTTGTTTACTTCAGAGCAAAATGAAGGTTCGCCTCTGCAGCTCCACACAGGCTACACCTTGCAGATTAACTGAATCGAATCCCTCCCTCGCAGGCAGGACTGAAAAGCAACTTGCGGAGATAATGCAGATAGATCACTCTGTTCTCCACTCTGCCCAGAGAGCTTTGCTTTCTCTTGCTAAAAACTAAAAAGACATTTTCCCCTCCACTACCTCAGTCATTTCCCTATCCCTTCCACGGAAATGTGTGTGTGACATAATTAACGTGGTTCCACATGGCTGCAGCTGAAGAAAGCATGGTTGCCTCACTTCACAACGCCTTCTAAGTGCCCAATGAGCAGATGAGAACCCCCACCCCCGCAGTAAAGCTGTATGCCCGCAGAAACTTACATCCTTCCCCAAGACTCTGAGTTCAAACTGGGTTTCCTTGAAGTGCACCTTTGTAATCCGAGGCCTGGAAAACAAAGCAGACAGCGTTGTGCTTGCCGTTCCCAGGACACTTCATTTTTCAGAAAGCCAGAGAGGCATCCAGCAGACAAAGCTGGAGAGACAGAGGCTCTTCTCTGTGCTGTTGGGGATGTCCTCTGCTCTGGATATCCCTCCGTTTCTCCACTAATGCACAAGGAAGCTTGGAATCCCCCAGGTTTTGCCCTCTGATGTGGATTTTCAGCTGAGGCCCAGTTTACCATGAGAAAGTTTAGGCAGCTGCATTGCAGACAGAGGCTCTGGTTTCCTGGGGTCTATCACAGCCCTTCCTACCTCCACTGGTAATTTTAAGATTGCCCCAAAGTTGAGAAGCGTGAGGGTCCCACCTTCCAGACATACACCGGGGCCACAGTTCCCCAATCTCTCCACTCCCTCCCCAGTTGGAGCTAAAACTCCAGTTAGCCCCAAATACATGGTCCACCGGCACACATGAGCGGGGGTGGGGAAGCCCACTATATGGTTCCGGGGACGAGAGAGCCCAGAATGGCCACAACCGAAAGTTACGAAGAAGATTCGTAAACTTAGAACCAATCCCATCCACTTTCCTACTCACTACTGAAAGGATACAAGTTTGTTTGTTTGTTTTTCCCTCCCAAACCTGTTGGCGCACAAGCTCCCCAGAGCCCAGTGTATACGGTTACACAACTTTAACACTAACGCTGTCCCCACATTTTACCTACCAGAAGTACTTCCCCACTTGTTTTTTATTCTTATAGACAACCACGGCCACCGGAGTTAATCCTAAGAAATACTCGGACTTGTTTTCCCCCTGAAAAAAACAAACAAACACATATATTCCTAAAACCATTATACTATCCGTAAAGAAGCTCCTGGTAAAACTATAATTGGCCAAGCAACTATAATTTGTTGGATTAATATTGGACTAGGTTTCGAAAGGCATCAAACAAACAAACAAACAAAAGCTGGCTAAGCGAATAGTAACTGATTTGATGCTCTTTTGCCTCCCAATCCATAAGAACATTTTTCTTAGCACCAGTCTACACGGGTGACTTCAGCTCTTCAAAGGAACACTGACTGACAGCTCAGTGCTGCTTACACGCTGGCGCTTAGACCCAGGTGGAACCATGCAGCTTAAAACACAGATGAGGACGAGCCGCCAAATCAGTTATCTCAGAATCTCCAGCGACAGAGGCCTAGTGTCGAAAACACACAGGGGCTTCCAACAATTCTGTAGCCACAACCTGAGACCCACCGGCTTCTATCAAGGGCGCTTTGAAATGGTTTGTCTTGGTTTTGCCCTCTGATGTGGATTTTCAGCTGAGGCCCAGTTTACCATGAGAAATTTTAGGCAGCTGCATTGCAGACAGAGGCTCTGGTTTCCTGGGGTCTATCACAGCCCTTCCTACCTCCACTGGTAATTTTAAGATTGCCCCAAAGTTGAGAAGCGTGATCTCTTCTCGCAAATCCTAGAGAACTTTCATCTCCAGGCAACGACAAATCTCAGGTAATAAGACAGGACCCCGAGTGACAGAGCCACAGTCCACGTGGGTACCAAGGACTTACACAGAGCTGTCCACTGAATGGCCTGCGAGCAGAAGACAACCGTTCTGGAAAGATCCATTCACTACCAACTTTCTCTAGAAACTCCTCCTCAAGGGAAGGAAGGCCTAACAGATCTTGGTTGTCTCCTGTAGGTCTGTAGGTTCTCAACCCTAACACCCTCCAAAGCTGGAAAACTTGATTATGAATCAAGACAAACATCACAGCATTTTTCAGAAGCCTCTACAGAGTTCCCAGGAGGTTTCTTTTTTTAAACACCCACAAACCTACCAAGATTAGCAGGGGCGGCAGGGGAGAAGGCAACTACTTCATGGAGTCTGTACGATTCGTCCTTCTCTCTTCCCTTCTTCCATTGCTCACTACGCAGTCCAGGCTGCTCTCAAAGGTTGGGAGGGTCCTGCATCCACCTGGGACTATGGTGACGCCATTACAGGACTCTGCTACCCAGATCTCAGAGGTACCCTTAAAGTGGGGAGCCTGTCATTCTCCAGTGAGCCGGGTATCTATGATCAGGGAACTTTGTAACCTCCACTGACACGCTAATGTGCACTGGAGAATGTTTCTAACTCTAAAGGAAATATGAATCAGGAACAACAGCCCGGGCCCGGAATCCCAGCATGCCACAGGCACAGACAGGAGGAGTTGGAGCCAGTATGGGCTACACGGCAAGACCCTGAATGACTGACTGAATTAATAAACAGCATGCTCTCTTGTCTTAGAAAACACTAATGAGCTACAGAGACGCTAGAAAATGAATGCAGGAGCAAAAGTATGGCAGCCATAGTCAAAGAGAACTGTCTGAGGGGGGCAGGGCCTGGCTCTAGAACCCTTGATACAGGCCTGATGTGTACTCACTGGCAGGTTTCCACAGCCACTGAAGAAAACGCACAGAACTATTTCTATCCGCTCAGTCACTCTCCTGTTGACACAACACTGTCTACTCAACCTAGATCCACCAACCCCTGCACCAGGACTGTTGTCCAACACCTACTTTACCTGGCAAAAACTTTGTTTTTCTGCCATAAAAATCCATTTTTAGAAAAATCTTCCCATTTTCTGCCTGATATCATCAATTACAGACTGATTCTTAAACTGTCTTGACATTTAGCTAAGCCCTTTGGAGCTGTTATCCAGACTGTGTTTGCAAGCCCAGTGAATTGTTTTCTACACATGGAAATAAGATCACGGACTTTCATGCAAAACTCATTAGGGTTTAATCCTTGTAAGAGCTGCTCTGGGTTTGAAAAGCACAGGAGGGGGCATCGCCTGCCTGCTGAACGAGAGGACTGCAGCTTCCCTCAGGGACTCCCTCTGACTTTTTAACAAAAATGTCATCCGCTTAAAATATTTTGTGTTAATTAAATGTTACTCACGTAGACAGGATGGAGGTCAACACCGTACATCTCCAGGGATTTGGCAATCCGCAGGTAATTCAGCTCGGCTTCCGAAGGCGCCTGACCCCTAAAGCCGGAAGAAAAACAACGCCTTGTTTTACCGACAGCCACTCCACCTACAGAGAGGGACACTTCACTGTTCACTGGAAACACGATGGCAATCCGCCCAGATGCAAATGATGCACTTCAGGAAGAACTTGGCCTTCTGGGTGACAAGAAGGTGATATTTACATTAAGTTAATTTCATTTGCCAAACCTATTTCTGCCTGTTACGGTCTAGTCCCAAATTCTCGGTGTGTATTTTAAAACTCAGTTTCAAGAACTCCCAAAGAAACTATTGAGAGTATAAGTATTCAAATTAAGGAGCAGCCACCTCCCAAGGAGCAAAATGTCTCCGCGCTCCAGCACCAACAACTGTGCTTCAGGAGCTGCGGGAGCTGGTACCACACCAGGCAAGGGGTGGAAGGGCCCCATTACCCAGCAGGGGTCACGCCAACAGCTCCTGAGCACAGGTGTGGTTTGGAAGCACATTAGTTAACATACAGGAACTGTGGAGTGCTTGTCATTTTCATAATTGAGTTCAGAAATCTTCCTAAGGCCTCGACTGGTGGTAATATCCAGAAAAGACCATTTTCTCCTAATGAGGGTGAGCATCTGCCAGGAATCTCCATGGATGAGCCGGGGGCGGGGAGGGGAAGGGGGGGAGAAGGCGTGATGGCTAACAAAAGATAAAAGCTGCTAAGAATGTCTAAAAACTGAGACGTGCTCTCTGATGCATCCTGTCTTCAGCCACCGTGCACTTAGATAAAAGCCTGGGGAAATGTTCTTCATAAATTGGTCACAAAAAAACTACCAAACTTTGATCATGCTTTATTCCTAGAGAAACCATACAGATAACCGGCCGCACGGGCACGTAACACATGTAGGAGGGCCCTTACCCAAAGCCCCATAATTTCAAAATACGGTTGTGCTTTGAAGCGCTCTGTAGAATTAGCGTTCGCACACCGTGCCAAACACGCCGCACTTCGTAACGTATAACAAGCGCGCTCTTGTTAGCATCCACTTCAGCAAAGCCTTAAAATGAAGGATTCCATTTTCAGGCAAGAGGCCACTCTAGTGCGTGCTAATCTAAGATGGAGAGCCACCTCCTCTGATTGCTATTCAGCAATTGACTTCTGCCGCTAACCACTGAGGCAGATCCATTCAGCAAACGTTTCTGTGGAGTAGATTAATTCTGCATTTTTTTTAACTATAATAGATCTGAATCAAAGCATATTCAAAGGGGAATGTCACAAAAAAAAAAAAAAAAAAAAAAAAAAGGAAAAAAACAAAAAAAAAAAAAAAAAAAAAAAAAAAAAAAAAAAGTGAAGTTATTCGGTATAAAGGATTCAACCAAAATAACTATAATTAAATTATAACTTCAATGCTCAGGGCTATTAACTGAAAATCTTCCCAGGGGAGCATGCGAACTCTGAAGGTGCATGCAGGGTTGGCATGAGCCTGCAGAAGCTCCACAGAGCTATCCTCACGAGAACAGGCTCAGTGCTGTGGCCTGCCTAGGATTTTCGCTTGTAATTCTAAAGACTTACATACTTACTTCAGGACAAGCCTCAAATGCACAGAGGTATGTTTAACTATTTTCAAACAGTTAAAAGTTTTATACATTATAAGACTTCACAAGATACTAGTGATGGGAAAAACAACAAGCCCAGCCCTTAAGGTGACTCTACTAAGGTAAAATCACAACACCTGTACGAAGTCCATTTTCTCTGTGTGATTTATGCAGAGAAGAGCAGTCAGGGCTCATTAACCAAAACTGTGGCGACTTTTGGTTACCTGGCTTTATTGTCTCCTTTATACTATTTAGATAGCTGGGATTTTCAATGAGCACTTATTGTTATAAAAGAAGCAAGAGAGATGGAATGTTCAGGGCACACGTGAATTTATCGCTGCAAACACTTAGAACTGTCTTAGACACTGGTGAGGGATGACAACACAAGCCTGCTCCTACGTCAGAGTCTTATGGATCCTCTCTATGGCTTCTTCCAGCTCCTCCTTCTGATCAGGAACAAACCGGTACTCAGACACGTAGCCCGCCGTATGCTTACATGGGTCGTGATCTCCAAGTTCAGCTGGAAAACAAATGTAATTGTATTCATATAATTATTCCCCCTAACTCTCACAGGTAAGGATGTTCATGGGAAATGCTTCCAAAAATACAGAAACGGAGTTTTTCTATCACACTTAAACTTTTTTTTTCTTTATCAATAAAACGATGCAGCTAAGATAACTACTAAGTAACCTTACTAAAACATTACAGACAATGAAACCAAGAGAGCTGGCATGGCTTTCAGAACAACCAGGCTGCACGTGATGCACACAGACACACACCACAGAACTGGCTTTGTCCCACCACCGTTAACACAAAGAGTTCTGATTAACTCCTTATGGCTATGATCTCCCTTCCAGTCCCAACCCAGTCCAAGCTGACGTTCTGCCTGAGATGTGTATTCTACTAGTGTCTCAAAGACCAAGCTATCTCGTTTGTTTCTTCCCACACCACATTTGAAATGTGCCCAGATTTAGCCCTCAGAAAGACTAAATGACCCAGAGCCACCTGACAGGGCCGCCACACTGATCCAGGAAGTAAAGTACTTGGAATATAGAGAGTCACACAGGACTTGGTATGACCATGCTGACAGCAACGGTGTGGCCTCTGAGACTGCAGTCACCAGACCCAGGCAGAAGGTAGAATCTAAAGAGATTTTCAGCTTTCTACTTAGGAGTCAGGGTCAATCCCGAAACAAGGAAAATGCAGCCAGCTCCATTTTTATATCTTTTGAAGGGATACTAGTCAAGATCTGAATTCTGACTGGTTAAGTTTGAGTTTTTCAAAATCTAGTAAGAAGAGCTGCAGAAAGTAAACTTTCATACAAATAAAAACTCAAGTATTTTTTTCAAGCACCTACCCTGGATGGCGTATGCGCCCAGCTGAGCAGCAATGTTGACAGGGCAGGGCAGCCGGCCCTGAAGGGCATCTTGCTTCACCTGTAAGAAAAACTGATATCTAAAAGAGAAATGGAGAAAGGAGATTAACAATCTCTGATGCTGCTCAGACTCGAAGCTTCAGGCCCTGACCAGCGCGAGAAAACCCAATCATCTTTAAAAAAAAAAAAAAAAAAGCCACACCCATCCCTTTGTGAGGAGTCTACAGAACAAACAGGGATGAGAACAACCAAACATGCGTTATATGGCCACACTGGGTTACTGAACTCTCAAGGCAAACTGCCTGGCTTGCTCAGCGGCTCTGCTGCTCGCTAGGTCCGCAGCCTTCCAGGGCTACTTAGCTTCCCTAAAGGCCAGTAGCATCCCAGGATCAGTAAAAGACAGCACCAATTCACAGGGTCAATGAGAAGGTCACATGTAGTGTCACGGTCATCAATGGTGCCTCTGTCACTACGTCAACAACGCTGTTCTCGAGGGGAAGAAATGACAAGGACCCTACCTGGGTTACGCGCGTCACATACAAGGCCCAGAACCATGTGTACCAGACAATATCAACACTAGTGTATTTCCACCTATCTTCCCACTTATGAAGACTCTGTTTCCGCTTTGCTTGGTCCGTGCTACCTTTTACCATCATAGTGCGGATAAGGTAACTGGGCCCCAAGATGTCACGGCTGGTTAAGCAGCAGACACAGAACTATAGTCCAAGCAATTGGATCCTAGAACCCTCCCAGCCAAGAGCAGGCTGGTAGATGGCCCCGTTGATAAAGTGCTCACTGGACAAGCAGAAGAACCCGAGTTTGATTCCGAGAACCTGAATTAAAAAAAACAGACGTGGAAGTGTGCGTAGAATCCAGCTCATGGGAAGCAGAGCTGGGCAAATTCCTGGAGTTCCCGCCAACTGGCCTAGCCTAACTGGTGCATTCCAGGCCAGTGAGAGAGCTTGTCTAGAACCTCAGGGTGGTCAGGGCCTGGGGAGGGACACCCACACTGACCTCTGGGCCTCACACACACACACACACACACACACACACACACACACACACACGCACACAAGAATCCATACAGGTGTATCCACGCATGCACGCACATAACTCCACATGCGAATGCACACACGTGCATCCACATGAGTGGTTCTGTGAGGCAGCATAACAGCAGACCAGCATCCAGTTGCTGCCCTCACACACCCGCATTCCCCCAGGCCACCCTGTGATCTCCCTTCCTCTGTAAGGTGATACTTGATGTCACCGGGAGAGGCAGAGACAAGAAAAACAAATGGGTCCTAGGAATCGTCTGTGATAACTATCTCTTCTCCAACCGCTTACAGCTAAGGCCCTATGAGGAAGTCCAAATGTCAAGAGGCCACGCTGGCCATTCTTGGAAGATGGCGGTCAAGCTGGGGTACAACTGCAGGACTGAGGCAGAACCTCCTCACAGCTGCTTGAGGAGCAGGCACGCTGTTCTCAGGTCCCAAGGAAAAGGCCTAGGAACGCTGAAAAACCTTCAATCACAGAATGCGTGACGGTGTGGTGGTAACGTGTTCCTCTCTACCCCTAATCCAGGACTCTTCACATTTAAAGCCTGCCACATCATGTTTATCCCCCTTCCGGTCTTCTCAAGGGTGAGTGGCAAGGACCTTTTAGAGTAAAGAGGATTTAAAAAAAAAAAAATACCCTACCAAAAATTCCTTTGGCTTCAGGTTAGGTTCACGCCGCACAGGGAGATAGTAAGATAAACTCTCACTTCTTGCGCCACCTCTCTTGCCAGAGATCAGGGGTCAGGCAATAAAAACAAAAGGTGAGTTTAATACTAAAATCCTATCGAATACTTTTAGAAAACTGAAATGACCTCCTTTTTTATTTTTAAAGCTCAAACAGAACTCCTTACACAGAAATGCCAAAACGTGCTCTTCAAATGATGGAAACCAGCTCCTTCCTTGATTGCACAGTCGCACGGGGAACGATGCTGCACGCAGCTACTGAATGAAGAATGAGCAAGTGGGCAGAACCAGCCTGAATGCGGCAATGGTAGAAATGCAGGCTACAGGACTGTGCTAGGGTGATTCACGGCGAAGTGAACACTCCTCCCAAGTCCTGATTAGCATACGGATACAGCTGGAAGACCTGTCTCGGGGCATCACATTAACCTTTTCTCTATTTCCTAGGGAAAAGTATAAAATAATCACCATTTCCCCCCACTTCGGCTCCCCGGCCAATCGGCTGAGCGTTTACATTGTTTGCACTGGAGTTGTTACTGCTCGTGCACTGACTTCCTCTATTTTCCACTCACCGTTCTATACACATACTAAAACTCCATCTACCAAAAGAGAAGTGTTGAGTGGGAAGAGAGGTCCTAGCAAGATACATGAAATAGCATGATTTTTTTTTAAATCCATTTACTTGGAAATCCTGTAATTCTGTTATGTAGACAGAAAACTCAGTAGTCTCAAACTTATAAAGCCGGTTAGATGGAAGATTATGCAAACAAAGGTTTCCTTTATCTTATATTTCATATAAAATTATGAAAACTTAAAAATCAATACAAAGTATTGGAGCTGGAACAAGGGTCCAAAGAACAAAAGCAAGGTGAGTAATCTACTTGGAATTTTTGTGTCTTTGTTTGCTTGCTTGCCTGCTTGCTTTTCGGCCTTGAACTCATGGCAATCCTTCTGCCTCAGCTTCCCAAGTGCTGGGGTGCCCAGATGAACTTAAACTTGAAAACTCTGAAGCTTAGTTAGGAAATACAGGCCACAAAAGTGGTTATCCTTTAATAGCATACAAGGGAACTTCACTCTTGAGTTTCAGTTTTAGGTTTTAGCCAGGGAGATGGCTCACTGTGTAAAAATGCTTGCTGAGCAAACCTGGGGACTCGAGTTCCATCTCTGGAACCCACATGAGTGGCGAGATGATGCGGGGGCACGTAACCACAATCCCAGCATTCCTGGCACAAGATGGGAGCCGGAGACAGGAAAACTGCTCTCAGGCCAGTCTAGTCAGGACTGTGCAGCAGCACAGCACCAAAACAAGAGATAACCTACCTCAAAAGAACACTGCCTCCAAAAGAGATGCCCCCGACCTCCACACACACGCGCCGTGACACCCATGCACCCCACTCAAACTTACACACACACACACACACACACACACACACACATACACACACCATTCACACTGTACATTTACAATCACACACACACAACAAATAAATGAAGTTATTTTACGTAATCGCCTCACTTTTGTCGACATAGCAGTGTTCTCGGGCAAGTCAATGGCATCATCCTCTGCGTGTCACAAAATACATGTGCCTGTAGCTCACCTATGTTTAACTGCGTTTATAGTCGCCACCTACAAGCTAATTATGTCCTCCAGTTCTTGCACAGTCTGGCACTGACAATACTCCTGGGCATAGCATTAGTTCATTCTGAAGAAAAAATTCTTTTCCCTATTAATACAAGGTAAATAGAGGTAAAGAAATGGATTATAAGCCCTTGGTCTTTCTCTTCATCTTAGCACAAGCATTCCTTTGGAACTCTATGTGAGTGTAAACTCACTGCTGTCAGGACAAATACAGGGCGAAGCACTGAAAGTTCACATTAATTATTTACCACGCTAAACATACACTGATTCACCCTCTACAATGCTTACAAAACTCTCGAGACAGATGCTGAGGCAGAGTCCATTGATGCTGAGGCAGAGTCCATTGAAACGATGGACTTCTGACGTTTTTAACAGGATGTCCCTTTGCCGTTCTCTGACGAGTTATAGATGTGAACGCATTTTTCACACCTCTTAGACTCGGTTCCCGGCCCCGCACCCATGAAGCTCTAATATAAATACTTCTCCTCTCAGAACAACTCCCTTCTCACAGAAAGGTGCGTGCTAGAAAGCCTGCGAGGGCGCTGGCTCTTCAGAGTGCTCAGAAGCAGAGGGAGGTGGGTGGTGTACGGGCAGACACCACCTGGTGCTGAAGGCCTCCGTGTGGCAGGTCAGAGTGGGGTGGGAAAGCCCAACGAGTCCAAAGGAGAGAGGAAAGAAGGTCTGAGCGGAAAGGCGCAGGAATGCAAAAGGAGCCGGGAAAACGGCCAGGTCAGTGCAGGTCTGCTGAGCAAGCATGAGAACACGAGTTCGGATCCCTCGCACCCACCGCACAGGCCAGGCAGAAGGGTGACAGCTGGAAACCCACGATGCGGTCACAGAGGCAGACATCTCCCTGGGGCTTGCTAGCCAGCCAGCCTAGCCAAAGAAATGAGCTTCATGTTCAATTAGAGGTCTTGTCTCAAAAACGAAGAAGAGTGATTGCAAAACACACCTGCGCTCCAGCCTCCGCCTGTGCACGCCCCCCCCCACGCATATGTACAAGCAAAAGGATGGAATGGGGGGGGGGCACAAGGGTTGCCTTTGTTGAAGGGACTTCCAGATTTTCACATGATGGATAATGCTTTACTTCGGTCCATGATAAAAGTTCACTGGAAAATTCACAGTTTGAGTTCTGACAAATGCTTTTGTTTTTACAGCCGGTTCACCCACCAGTCAAGTTCACCAGGGCACCAATAATGCTCTCTTTAGAAGGCGCTTCCAAATGCTGGCGTGGTCTATTTTGGTGATGTAGCTAATCAATACCAATGAGAAAATCCGTCTTTACTAAAATACTTTTTTTTTTTTTTTTTGGTAATAAAGATAAAGTAATACATTAAAGTACTGGTCTTTTATCTCCCCGTTTAATATTTAAAGTGACTATCTTTTCATCTCCTGCAGAGATAAATGAAATATATCTAAACAGCTGGTGGTTCGCCTACAACTAGTTAAAGGAGGGTAACTGGCTTTCTTAGTATATATTCCTATGTGTAAAACTAGCACCCAAATGCCCTCCCTCTGCACCTCAAATGGCTGCTCTTACATGAACACAAAGGCTGAAGGCGTGCTGGATAATGACATTCTGCCTCAGAGCAGATGCAAAATCTATCATCAGGTCACCCAGGTTCCTGTCACTTCCCAGCACATCTATCATGGACCCTGCTCAGGCTCGCACAAGGCTAAAATGGAATCCTCACAGCAGACGCGTCACAAGACATGGTGTTTACCCCAACTTTCAATCCACTTTCAAGACACCCTCTCATGCACAGCACATTAGTCAAAGATGAAGTTAATACTGTACCTGGTTATTTCTTCTTTTAGTTTACAGGGATCTTCAGCATAGAATTTAATACCAAAATACAAAGTATATGGAGGTCCAGCTTAAAAAAAAAAAGTAAGAACTAAGCATATTTCATATTATAATCAAAGATGCACTGTAATGTGTAACAAGTAAGAGTTATATTCACATATGGAGAGCACATTAACTATGAAAACATCTATTTCAAGCAGTTGATAGTTCATTTCCATACGAATTATATTTTAAGCTTTACACTCTCATATCAAATAATATTAGTTTACAATTTACCTCTAGGTAGACTGTATCCACTGGCATAAATGTGTGTGTGGTGTGTGTGGTGTGTGTGTGTGTGTGTGTGTGTGTGTGTGTGTGTGTGTGTGTGGTGTCCATGTTTGAGTCAGCATTGCATGCAGTTCTGGCTGGCCTGACTAGGACCTGCTGTCTAGCCCAGGGTGGCCTTGAACTCACAGAGATCCACTTGCCCCTGTGTCCCCAGTGTTGGGAACTACCCTCATGTGCCACCATGCCCAGCTTACACATACTTTTAAAAACTATTGAGGATTTTGAATTTTAACTGTTTGCTAAAATGGAAGGCTCCTTACTTGGGGCTGGGGAAATGGCTCAGTGGGTAAGAGCACTTGCTATACAAGCCAGAGGATCTGAGTTCAGATCCCAGCATCAACGCAAAAAGCTAGGAGTGGTTGCACCTGTGTCTGTGGCCCCAGCACTGTGCAGGGCTGAGACAGAGGACTTCCTGGGGCTCTCTGACTGCCAATCAAGCTCCTGGTTCTAGGAGGGACCCTGTAAGACAGAATGATAAAGCAGGACACCTGACATCCTCTTCTGGTCTCTGCATATAGGTGCACACACTCATGTACACACAGCGTACGCACCTGGCCATACAGGTACACACGCATGCAGCACACACTATAAAATATTTCTAAAGACACAAGGACACAAGATGGAAACAGCATGGTTCAAGACTACTGAAAACAGGAAATGAGTTCTAAGTGTGTATTCATTCACACACAAACACAAAAAACACTTAAGGCCAATGTTACAGGTTCTTATAGCTGATTGGACAGTCTGTACACAGTTTTTATCAATTTATATTTTGAATTATTCATCACTGAGTGAAGGAGGGAGGAAAGAGAGATTGTTTTCACAATCAAAAAAGTGTATTGACAAATAAATGATTTTTTTTAAAGCCATCTACTTATCACTTCAACTACCAAGACAGAGTTTGTCTAAACTTCTCTGCCAGCAAGCTGTGAATAATGCTGATAGCAGAGGACCGTGTCAGCCAGCCACAGCCACGGGACAGTGGACCAGTCTGTGTGTCCAACAGATACAGATCGTCATACGCTGGTGTGGACAGCGTCACCAGCCCACAGTCCTGAGCACAGAAACCTGACACTTCATAGGGGAAAAAAAAACGGGGAATATATGTTGTTTGTCCTAGGAAAAATACACAAGAATGTCTAAACTGGGGCGAATGCTGGGAAGAGAAAACAGGAGTATCCTGCAAACTGATCAGCTAGAATCTCCTTAATCATGTATATTTCTCAAGAAAAATAATAGTCAGAGAAGCCATGTATTAACATACTACCTGCTGCGTTCTCAAACTACTCTATTTTCCCTTTAGATGCATTTGCTTTACTTTATATGTATGAGTGTTTGCCGACCTGCATATATGTATGCATACCACAGGCATGTCTGTTCCCCTCAGAGGTCAGAAGGGCTCAGATCCTTGGAACTAGAAATATAGATTATTGGGAACTGCCATGTGGGTGCCAGTAATTAAACTCAGGTCCTCTAGAGGAGCAGCCAGTGTTCCAAACCACTGAGCTATCTCTCCAGCCCCTCAAACTAGTCCAAAAAAAACCAAAAAACAAACAAACAAACAAACAAAAAACCCATATCCTCACATGTGCAAAAAGATACTTCTGATTCATTTACCACACACAGAAGACCTAAGTCTATAGGCAGCAAGAACAAAATTTGCAAACTTAGAAACAAAGCCTGGAATTGCATGTGCATGGGTAAACACAAAGAAACACATTGTGCAGGAATAGGAATTTCCCCCGGGTACTGGTACATTGTAATATGCTATTCCTAGAACTATTTCTTATTTTGGAATGAATGGATGTGGTCTGAACTGTTTTCAAAACGGCGACCTTCCAAGATGGCAGTAATTACTAATAGATCTAATATGCTTTGTTTCTGTTTTGAGACAGGATCTGATTGGAGCTAAAGCCAGCCTCAAACCCGCTCCCAGCTGAGGCTGATTTGAAATCCTGTCTCCACCTTCCAACGGCCAGGCCCTTTGTTTTAGAAAGAACTTTTTACTTGGTGCTCCAGTTGACCGTCAGTGCTGCAACTGATTGTTTCAACAAAGGCTCTGCCCCATGAACAGAAAGCATGAAGCATTTGCCTGCTGAAAGCATTAACTGATACATAGAAACTCTAGTCTGCTTTCAGTTTTAGTTAAATAAATGAAGTCGTAACTTAATAAATAAAGTCATAACCTAAAAGCTGTGGGAAAGAAACAAATTAAAACAAGTAATAAAAATACAGTTAATTTCTAATATGCAAACCATGTTATTGGCTATTCTCACACACTCAGAATCTGTTTTGAACTCTCCCAAAGCCCTATTAATTGTATACACAGGACATCACGAGTTGGCCCATACCCCCTTCATCTCTCCTTCCTTCATGAGTTACTTCTTACACTTAGGGCTTTAAAAAAAAATCTACATTTTAAAAACCTTTGCTCTAATTTCTTATCACTATTCCATATATTTTGTTTCTATGCTTATTCAATATGCGATACAATCACTGTATTTCCGACAAACCCCTGAACACAGACACCAAGGAGGCAAGACTATTAAATATTTAGAAGAGCCAGGAAGTCCAGGGACCGCTGATGGTCTGTGTCAATCAAGCTCTGCTCCTGAGCAGATGGGTGCGCCTGTGCCCTCAGGCGGCTGGGCTTGGCACCCAGGGGGGCGGGGGCAGGGAGGCTTGCATGCTGCTAAAGTGTTCATAAAGGGAAGAGGCAGTCTATAGACTCCAGAGCTACTTTCGTCCTGTGGAACATGACAGATGACCCCTATTCACCCAGCATAGACGTTTCATCTGTGTCCAGTCATGAGCAGCTAAGCAGAAACTTGAAAAATGCACAATGAAAATCACTCAGCTTGAGTTAATTTTCTTTAAGGGCTTTGGCCTTCTCTGCTGCAAACAGGCAGGCTACTGCCATTCCGTATTGTCCAGTGTGGCGGCCCATGCCTTTAATCCCAGCACTTGGAGGCAGACACTGGGGGGTCTCTGTGAGTTCAAGACCACCCTAGTCTACAGAGCGAGTTCCAAGACAGCTAAGGATGTATGTACAGTGAGGCCCGGTCTCAGATAACAACAAAAAAAAATCACAAATATTTCATTTTTGGTCATAGCGTGGAAACTACCACAAAGAAGGTGAAGCTCGGAGAAGTTAAGCAGCTTGTCTGAAAACACGGAGATGAGAATCAAGCCTGCCTGTGCCTAGTATTTCATGCTGTGTGTGCACAGTCTTCTAAAGTCTGGGGAAACAGACCTTTGGAGCAAACTCTCGTCTGGAGCTCCTGGAAGAGAAATCTACAGCCCAGGAAATGATCATTTTTGTGTAAGAATATTTCTAGCCATCTTCTAGCTTCTATATTCTAAGACTAACTACAAAACTGAGGTACTGATGAAGCAAATCACTGACTTACGAGTAGCTGAAATCCATCCATTCAAGGGGATCAACATAAAGAAACCCTTAAAGTGAAGCCAGTATTTTTGTTTTACTAAGAAACATGTAGGAACCAGACAGTGGTAATTCACCCATCAAGCTCTAATGAAAACTAGGTTCTAGTGCAATAACGATAATTTTGAATTTCCACTTAGATTAGGGCAAGCAAATCCAGATTTATCTATGAGAATCTTAGTGACTAGAAATGGTCTACTATTTTTATGGCTACCCACGCTGACTATGCCATTTTCCTTCACTATCAACATACTTCATGAGATAAACAGAACATCTCCCATGCCATATTTCTTTGGTTGAGATCATATTTTATACTTATGATACATTAAGTCTTTAACATTGCAGCATTTGGGAATCAAAAAATTATCAGTTCTTACAATGCTGTAATAGAAATATTTTAATGAATTAGATGGAGACTTTAAAGGAACCCAGGCACACTTTAATAATCTGACATGAAATATTTTTAAAGGCTTAGTTATTTTAATGCATATGGGTGCTTTGTCTGCATGTATGTCTGTATACCACATGGTGTCCAGGGAAGCCAGAAGACAGCATTTGGTCCTCTGGAATTGGGAGGTTATGAGCTATCATCTGTGTGCTGGCAATCAAACGTAGGTCCTCTGGAAGAGCAGTCAGTGTTCTCGTCACCGAGCCATCTCTCCAGTCCCTGTGTTTGCCTGCTTGTTTTTGACCCAAGGACTTTGTAGTTGAGGCTGGCCTGAAACCACTATGTCGCACAAGCTGGCCTCAACCTGTGGCATCTTCCATGCCTCAGCCTCTATAGTCCTGGGATTATAGGCATGAACCCTGTGATCTGCTGGTTTACTTCTCTTTTTCTACTACCTCAGTTGTTCTCTATAAGAGAAACTTGCAAGTTTATTTTAAAATAATTATTCCTGATAGTTACTGCTTTTCTTTTAATTGGTTCAAATGGGCCAGAACTGTAATTTGTAAACTTTGGTGATTTCCACCAGAGAGGTAGAAAGCCAGAGATGATAACAGTGACGCTGAGGTTCAGAGAATCTGTACTTGCTCCCGAGGGTCCTGCAGGTCTGGGTTCCTACTTCCTCTCTGAGGTGTGGCTGCATTCCTGTGCTGGGATCCAGACTTTCACACAGCCGACATCACCACAGAGAAAGGGCCCACAGGCATGGGAGGGACGGGCCATAAAGGCAGAAGGGTCCATTAGGTTTTAATTGGCAGTCAGTCACAATTTAAACAAAATGGTTTGCTGGATACAGAGGTCAGTCTGGGATAATGAAAAATTATGTGCATGATGGTAGTTACGACAATGTGAATTACTTAATGTCAACAAATTGCACACAAAATGTTTCAAACTTTTAACTGCTGTCATTTTACCACAAAAGTCTGTAAAGAATTAGATTCTTTTGCTACTTAAGTTTGCACATGTGTTTATAAATAAAATCTCGTGCATGAATATTAAGATTAAAGAATATGTTTTTAATTACACCTCCCCTAATTCATACTGATTATCCCAAAAGCTAACTCCTGACAAGGAATAATCTCTCTCCCCCCCCTCTGTCCTCTCTCTCTCCTTTATCCTCTCTCTCCTGTTCTCTCTCCGTCTCTCTCATCTCTTTCCTCTATTCTCTCTCCTCTCTTTCCCCTCTTTTCTCTCTGACTCTCTCCTCTCTTTCCTCTGCTCTCTCTCTCTCTGCTCTTTCTCTCCTTTCTCTCATCTCCTCTCTGCTCTCTCTTTCCTCTCTCTCCTGTATCCCCGCCTCTCTCCTCTCTCTCTTGTATCCCCCCCTTTCTCTGAAGTCACAGAAACTTTCCAGGTCACAGGGTACCCCCTGTGGCATGGATAACAAAACCCGCCATAACCCAGGAGCAAACTCTTTCCTCTCTGCCTTTTTCCCTTTTTAAGTTCTGGTTTTAAAGACAGAGAAAAGTCACAGATAAAAACTACGCGAGGGTGTGTCCCTAGGACACATTCCATACAGTAGCAAGATGCACAGAGGGTCTGATTCAATGAACACCCCTGCCCCCCTAGTCTGGAGAGAGCCTCACAGGACACACTGCTGTTCTTTGGTCCTACTGTTCCCCAACCAGTGCTAAACTAATCACAGACATTTCACCATACCCAGGTCGCCCTCCCAGAAAATTAAAATTAAATACCTACTGTTAATTAGCTCCTTGTGCTCTGCAAGAGTCTTTGCGGGATCCAGCCAATACTGTGAGACAGAAAGGGGTAATTAGTTAGATGCTGTCCGCTGGCCTCCAAAGTATTATTCAAATGATATTTCAATATCTGACAAATAAACACTTGATCACGCATCATGCCCCATCCACAAACACACCTAAGAGGCTTTCTGTGGCTAGCACATTAAAGAAAGAGAAGGGAGAGGCAGGGAAGCTATGCTTCTCGCATGGAGGGTCCTCACTATAGGGTGGTCCCAGCCTATGAGGAAGACAGTGCACACAGTCCACCCTCTAAGTGTCTTTCCAAAGTCCTCCTTCACAGCCCGAGTCATGTCTCCCTGTAAAACACCCCCGAACTCATCACTGGCAGTACTTACCCTGATGAGATAACTCATCTCCCCCCCCACACACACACACTCTCAGGAGAGAATCAGGGGACACAAGAAAAGTCCTGGAGAACCTACCTAACAGTGTTTCCTTCTCTTAAGCGAACCACTATCACACACGGTGGTTCTAATGTGTTATGACATCTCCTTACCTCTATTTCAAATTATATGTGATAAGCGTTTCAGACTAAGTGTCCCAGGAAGTCACCTCACTCCTGTGTTAGCCTCAATACATCTGCACCCATTTGCTACTGTCTATCAAGGCAGTTCCACTTCTCCAAAGATGTTACAAAATATCCAGCACAGCACAAGTGCACCAGCTGGAAGAAGCCTTCACTTTTCTGGCCTTCCTGGTTTCTCATCTTAAAAGGCCAAGAGCCAGCCTGAAAGCAGAAGAGATATTTGAAGCCAAGGCTGTTCTGGAGAGCCTACAGTGACCAAAGATGCTGCGTTGGTGCTGAAACGCTGGTTCAGAGGAAGATGCTGTCTCACCGTGCAGAGAGAAAGCAACACCCCGTTGCTGTGCTCTCCGACACAAAACAGACTGCTGCTCCTTCGAATCCAAAGCTAGAGATTCTTCCCATGAAATGGAAACATGAAGTAGACAAGACTGTTTCTTCTGGTGTTAAGCAAAGAGGTCTGAGGCTGAGGAGATGGTTCAAATGATGACAGTGACTGCTGTATAAGCCTAAGTGTGATACATGCAATGTGTATCACTCACATTCACATTTCATACTCATGCTTGCAAGGGCACACACACACAGGGAGAGGGGTAACAAATAAAATTTTTTTTTAATTTAAGTATGCCTTTCCCCCTCCCCTCCCCGAGGGAAAGCTCAAGAAACACAAATAGCCACTTGACAGTGCTTAGGTTTCTATTGCTACATGGCAAATTGTAAAAAAAAAAAAAAAAAAAAAAAAAAAAAAAAAAAAAAAAAAAAGAAGAAGAAGAAGAAGAAGAAGAAAAAAAAGTGAGGTTTAGAACAACACCCATTTATTATCTCAGAGTTCTGCAGGTCAGCGGCTCTCTTCTCTCTGGGTGTTAGCAGGCTCAAGACATAATCATGGCTGGTGAAACCTCTGTGAGAGAGAGCACTGGAGGCAGGTGGGTCCTTAGAGGCTCTCCTCATTTCTCCAGATCAAAGCACTCCGAACACTGGGTTTTAATTTTAGGCTTTCCATCAAAAACACAAGGACATGAAGAGTACCAAAGAGGAATGAAGAGGAACAGGAAGGGAGTTTGAAATCAGTAAGGAACCAATGGGAGCAACGCTTCTAAAGTTTACCTTCTAAAATGATTGTAAAGTGTCAAATTTTATAGACTCCCCGGTTCAGGGCATTTTGCTTAATAAACTGCTTTCTAGTGTTTACTTTTGGCTAGTCCTCAAGAACGTAAAAGTGGGCTATATTAATGATGCACCACGATGCTCAGTGTGTATATACACTGTGTTATTTTCTGTTTTTCTGCCTCGAGTGTTTGAAAAACACTGGAGTGTCCATGAAAAGAAAACAGAAAGGAAGCTTTTATCTCAACGGGATAGGAAGGGAAGCTTGGTGTATGAAACAAAGCACATTAATCTGTACAATTTAACCTCTATCCTTGAGAATGATTAGATTTTTATGTAAAAAGGCACAATAAAGTCTCTGAAATGAGATCGAAATTACAGTTTTGCACAAAGCAAAGAAAAGCGAGACCCAGTCAAAGGCCATTCAATCAACTCCCTGAACATCTGATACGCTAGGCATCCATCGAGGGCTAGCAAGGCACAAATCTCATTTTATCAAAATGGAAGGAAGAAGTGGCAGAGGTCAGACAATGATAAATGCTCCAGAACGTAAATAATAAACACAATCCACCGGGCTTCACAAGCCAACATCCCGAAATGCAAAATCCACTTATGTTCAACCAAGGGAAAGATATGACCTTGGAACCAAAGCAGCCACAGTCTGAGGGTTCCCGTCACCACTCATTATCAGCAAGCAATCAAACACAGCACGTGTCTGGTCACGCTGAACATAGCAGGCTGCTGCTCCTGCCCAACAGGAGAAAAGATACAGAAATTGCTACTGAATGAGATATACCAGTCCCGAGGTTCTGGAGCTGCGCTTTATGCTACTGAACACACACAGAAGAACACTCTAAAGTCTCACCCTTTTATGTCGCATCATGCTCTCTCCTGGGAAGTAAGACAGGCCACTAGGATCAAGGTACTTAAAGCCTAGACACATAGACACAGAATTATAATCCAGAGCATGAGAAAAATGTGCATGAGTACACACGTGATACTAAAATTAGACACATAGAAAACTGCATAGGAAATGGAAAAAAAGATTTTACTAAGAGAAAAAAAAAAAACACCGAAAAAATTGTTCATAAAAAATCCCCAAGATTTACATATAGGAAAATAAAACATAAAATAGATGTCGATGATAGCCTCAACTGCCTCTGTGTATTTTATTCTTGTTATAAAATACACATCAATCATCTCAAATACCTGCGTGTACTGTAAGAAAATACATGCCAATCACCCCAGCTGCCTGTCTGTCTGTCTGTCTGTATGTGGTGTTCCTATGTATTTTTGTGGGTTCATATGGAAGCTAGAGGTCCATGGCAGATGTCCTTCTCAACTGTTTCTCCTGATTTTTATATATTTTATGTTTTATATATTTTATATATTTTTATTAGCTGAGAATTTCATACAGTCATACTATGGATTTTGCCCATAATCCTTCCCAACGTGTCCCCCCTAACTTCCCAGGTCCACCTCCTTCCAACTTTGTGCTCCTTCTTATTTTTTCTCAGACAGAGTATCTCACTGAGCCTGGAGGTCATCAACTTAGCTAGGCTAGTTGGCCAATGAACTCCAGGGATCTGCTTATATCCACCCCATAGCCTGGAGTTACAGGCAAGCTTCACCCTGCCCAGAACTTAACATAGGTGCCGGGGAACCCGACTGAGGTCTCACGCTTGCGTGTCAGGAGCCTCACCAGCCCAGCTAACTCCCTCGCCCGTCTCAACGGCAGTTACAGTTTTTTAAGTGAACCTGTTTTTGAGTGACATCGTACCCCTTCGAAAGAGAGCACAATTGGGGCTGCCCAGTAGCCAGGACCTCAGTATTTGTGAAGTGTGATGCTGTGGTTTAAATACCATTTGCCCTCTCCCAACGCTCTTGATGAAATCTGGTCCCCAGTGTAACAGAACTGAGGGAGTGTGACCTTTAAGAGACCATTAGCTCACGAGGGAGGCCCTGCTTTCCTGTGGATGGATCACTTACGGGAGCAGGTTGAAGCAAGGCCTCTCTTCCTGCTTTGTCTCTTCCTCTTGTTCACCCACTATGACACAGCACAGGCCTTGCCCCATGCACCCACCTCCCCTTGGATATCTAGCCCCTTGGCCCATACACCAAACTCAATCTATTTGGTATGATGTACCAGTCTCAAGTACTCTATCACAGCAACAAAAACAAGGCTGATGAAAGAAAGAAAGAAAGAAAGAAAGAAAGAAAGAAAGAAAGAAAGAAAGAAAGAAAGAAAGAAAGAAAGAAAGAAAGAAAAAAGGCTTATTCTAGCCCTTTCACCTGCACAGATTTGAGAGTAAAAGGATACACAGATTCCAGGATCCTGTTACGTGATGCTGACCAACAGGGTGTAGCTTTTCTGACCTGGGCTTGAGTGTGCTGCCATCTTGCCAATCCAGATTGTTCCAAGGAGAAATAGCCTGTATTCTCTAGAAAAATCTCTCAGCCCAGTGTCACATTCCCCTCCTCATTTCTCTCTATTTTAAGCCCTCCCTTTAATATATATATTTTTTTTTCCCACAAACTAACTAGATCCTATTCTATACAAAGATAGCAATAAACCTAACCACACCTCTCTGCCTCTTCCCCGTTTCATGGAGCCTGCTATAAGCTCCAAACACCCAGTTATTCAGCAAGCACAACAGCTGTCCTCCCTGCCCCCACTCTTTCCTCAGGATATAACAGGCAAGTAGCAAGGTATCCTTCCATGCCCAGCCTGCCAATCTTAACAGCACTGGTGTAACCAGGAGAAAAATGACAGAGCCTTCGTTGTCTCTGACAGGCTTGGCTAAACGCCTGGGTTTCTTTCATCCACCTTGGCCCATAACATCACAGCTTCATCAGCTTCCTAAGCAACAGTCTCAGAAATTTTCAAATTCTAATACTGTCCACTAAATTTATATCCCAACCTTCAAAATATATATTCAAATCAGGGTCTAAACCACTGGTGACTACTGTTCATCTGGAGTCTCCTTAGAGTTTTCATAGCATACCGATTCCTTCACGGTGTAAAGAAAAAACAGACAGCATACAGTGATAAAGAGCTTGGCCATATCTTGTGTGGTGGCGAATGCAGACTCGCAACCAGTCCATGCACTCAGTTCTAAAGAGGTCATCTATATCACCCCTGTGAGGCATGACAAAAGAGGAGATGAAAAGGATGCAAGGGCCAAAGGATAAGACCGTGAGCAGGACACGGCTGCAGCACTCTTGAACTCACTGCAGCTGAGGTGACCCGGACATGCCACCATTTCATCAGGCACAGGAGAAGGACTCATGAGGCCCCACCCTCACTACAGGAGTAAAAGCAGCTGATGGCTCCTGGGGATGGAGAATCTTGTCTTCAGTGGTGCAGACTTTGATAAGTTGCCGAGGTTCCAGTGAATAGCCCCCTCCTCATGTTCATGCAGCAACCACAATTAAACTCAAAAATATATCAGAATAGGAGAAAGCATGGTTGGGATAAAGGTTTTCAAAGGTAGAGGGGAAGGAGCTGAGAGAGGGCAAAAGGGGGTAAAAATGGCTAAAACACATCACATACATATACAAAACTGTCAAAGAATTAACAAGCTTAACTGTGTTTTACAATGTGTATAATGATGTCTCCTTTAAGAATGTAGGAAAGGCTGGGCATAGTGGCACATGACTTTAATCCCAGCACTCAGGAGGAAGAGGTCAGCCAGGTCTACAAAGTGAGATCTGTCTCAAAAAACAAACAAACAACAAAGGAATTTTAAAATGCTACATAGCTTTAAGAATGTTACATTTGTATTTTCCAGTGTTTTCTTTCTCCTTTTTTTTGGTTCTGGGGACTAAATTTAGGGTCTCCAGTGTGCTTCACAAACTCTTTTCCACTGTGCTACACCCCAGCCCCTTCCCCCCTTTTAAACTCTTTATTTGAAAAAGAAAAAAAAAAAGGACATTACTAAGTTGCTTGGCCTAGCCTTGAACTCACTCTGTATATAGTCCAGGCTGGCCTTAAGTTTATGGTTCTTCTGCTGCAGCCTTCCAAGTGGCTGGGATGCCAGGCCTATGCCACCAGTGGGGGCTTAATCCTGCTTTCTGCAAGCCAAAGAACTGCAACCTGCAATTTGTTGTTGTTGTTAAAATAACAAACCAATTTTTTTTGACGTGAGAAATCAAAAGAATCACAAGAGCCACAAAGATCTCAGCAAAGAAAAGACAAAGGACAGAGCAGGTCATCCCAGGGAGCTTAGGGCTCAACATAATTCACACTTGCTCTCCGAGGAGTCGGGGCTGTGTTAACAACTATCTGTGCATTTCTCATTGCCTCTGGGTACAGATCCCAGGGCCTCTAAGCAACATTAACAGCTTACAGCTTTAATCTGCTCCTTGGTATGAATGACTAAAGCCTGACATACAGGAACATACAGGAGCAATCTCTCAGTATGGACAAAAGCAACAGCCTGCCATGGGAGAGCCCTGCACAGGAGGAGGGAGCCCCACTTTTCAGCAGAAGCAGATTTCAATAAATCACCATGGGTTCCTCATGAAGCACCACTGGTCCCCATCACGTTCACCCACGGACCCTGGCACCATTCTGGGGATTAAAGAAATGACAACAGCAAGGGACCTGCTGAATTTAATCCCATCTATGCCGTTACGCTCACAGGCCGGCTACTCCTGAAGAGTACAGGCATCTGTTCAGCCTCCTAACATCACCTCTATGCTGCATAAACTACCACAGTGGGCACCTAAAGTGAAGACGCGAACGCTGAGCACTCACCTTGTCCTACAGTACAGGCCAGTAGCCTCTAAGAACTGATATTCGACTCTCCGGAAGTGTCTCATTTGAAACCTCAATTTCAAGACTCCTCCTCTGAGCTCCCAACTCCGACTTCCTGGCTCACTCTCCTAATACTCTGGCCACATTGAGACACCAGACTCAGTGACCCAGTAGCTTTTCACTGTCCCTTCCTGCGCCCCTCACTCTGTCCTCGTGACCTCCACTAGCCATTACAATCGCATACTTGTAGTCATCCTCAAATCCCTTACACACCTTTCCCTCTGTCATGTCCACTGAGTGGGGACAGAGTTAACGGCGACCACGTCTTCCCTATGCACGCACCCAACGGCGCCTCGCAATTGAAGACTCGGGCTGCACGACGTCAGGATATTGGGTAATTTCCTATATTAATTACTTTCCTTGTCACCGTGGCCAAATACCAGACAGAATCCATTTGGGCTTGGGGGAGGGGGAGGAGGCTCAAGAGACGTGTGGCTTAAGCTGCGCATGGAGGCGCATCACTCTGCCAAGGCAGGGGCATGAGGCGATGGCTAGTTACATCTCAGGTAGCCGGGAAGCAAAGAGAACCGGACACGATGAGAGGGCACTCAGAAGGCCCGCCCTCCAGCACCCACCTCCTCCAGCACCCACCTCCTCCAGCACCCACCTCCTCCAGCACCCACCTCCTCCAGCACCCACCTCCTCCAGCACCCACCTCCTCCAGCTGGCCCTATCCCACAGAAGTCCATTCAACGTGAACTTACCCGTGGACCAACCCATCACTGACGTGAACGCCTTCATGCTGCACCTGCCTCTTAAAACGTCATCAGGTGGAGACCAAGCCTTTAACACGTGGGCCTTTCGGAAAACACTTCCCATCCACACCAATCAGTGGTATCACTTTAAATTCATTACAGCCCCCGGCGTCAAACAGAATCCTGCTCTCCCATTCTCTCTACCTACACAACCCCTTGGCATTTCCTCTGCCGTCCTCAAAATCCAAAGCCTCTTCTCTACCTTCCTTGCTCTCGGTTGAAGACCCTGGTTATGTCACTGAGAAACTAAAGCAACCGAGGGGAACAAACACAGTCTTGCCCCCAAACCCACCTGCCTGCATCTGTGCTGTGACCCTAGACACACCCATGATCCACTTAAACACAGCCAGTCTCCTCTGTGTCCTCCCTTCAGGACACGGTAGGACGATATTCTGTTTGTAACATCAAAGTTTCCCCTTCTGCAAAAATCACTCCTGGTCATGCTTTTTCTACATTCATCATACGTGTGTGTGTGTGTGTGTGTGTGTGTGTGTGTGTGTGTGTGTGTGTGTGTTGAGGACTAAACCCAGGGCCTTGTGCATGCTAGGCCAGCACTCTGCCATTGAACTACATATATCTGAACTACATCACTGCTTTTGGAGCCAAGTTGCCCTGTGTACCTGACCTTTTGATTTCTCTTGCTGCAGAGTGTTAAGGTTACAGCTAAGACCGCCATGCCTAGCTAAAACAAAAGGTTCTTTTCTTTAAAAAAAAATTTAATTCTCTGAAAATTTCACATTGGAAATATATTTTGATCTTATATACAACCACTACTTCCCTCCAACTCCTCTCCCTAATTCTCTAGACTCCCCAACTGTCTCTCTTTCCCCCTCCCAACTTCATGTCCCATCCTCACCATCATCCTCACCATCACCACCATCACCATCACCATCACCATCATCACCATCACCACCATCATCATCAATTCCTGGGTCCAATTAGTGCTGTTTATATGTGGATGGTTGCAGGGCCAGTCACTGGGACATGTGCAACCCACTAGGGGCCACATGCCCAGAGAAAAGTGACTCTGCCTCCCTCAGCAGACACCAACTGCCAACTCCTTCACTGGGAGTGGAGCCTCAGAAGCGGCCCTCCCGAGATAAGCCTTTGTCTCCTGGATCTACTCGCGTCGTTTCCATGCGCTAAATAAATACCCAGGCAGGGGGACCAACACTTGTTGTACATTCTGTCTCTCTCATCCCTCCTGAATCCACTTCAGTAGAGGCTGAGCATTTCTTGACCAAAATACTTGAGATAAGAAATGATTCCCATGTCAGACTGGGAGCAGGGGAACATTGAGAGATTTATGGGATGAGACCTAAGTCTAAACACGAAATCGTTTTGTGTGTTTAGACACACAGCATGGAGGTAATTGTACATACTTTAAATAACATGCTATAGGAAGCTGTTTACGTGGAAGCATCAGAAAGCAAAGGGGTGACTATCTCAGCCACTCATGGGGACAATCTGATCGTCTGGTATCACAACATCCCTCACTCTGACTTCATAGGCTACCAGCAAGCGACCGTTTTCAAATCCTTACTACACATAAGCACCTGACAATAAAGGCAAGAGCACGCAGCAGGATGCTAGAGACATGCTTATATGTTTACTGTGACCGGGCAGCACAGATGCTGTCCCCAGATACCTGGTTCTCAGACAGTCCTCTCTCTTGCCTCTCCTTCCTCTCTGGCCACACAGCCCTTTTGCTGGTTTCCTCTTAGCTTCCCAGCCAGGAAAAGCCAAGATGCCTGAGGCCTGTGCTTCCTGACCAGAATTCTTCTTCATGCTCCTGCTAAGATGACATCTCCACTGAGATATTCCTCAGAGTCCTAGACCTTAAATGTCAAAAAAAAAAAACTAACAATACTTTCCACTTGAACAAACTCAAACACACACACACACACACCACCACCACCACCACCACCATCACTATCACCTTCCTATCTCCATAAATGTAAGACTCTTTAACACTCGATTTCTTTATCTTCTATCTCTTCCACCCGTCTGCAAATCCCTTTGGCTTCTGTGTTCAAAACAAAAACCAAATCTGAACATTTCTCCAGAACCTCAGGTCTAAGCGGCATCACCCTCCCCTGGATTCCTTAAACAGCTCCTTTCACGCCTCCCTGCCTCCCCGACATCAACTCCTGCCTTTGTAGTCAGAGACACTGAGTCACACCAGCTCCCGCTTCAGGTCGGCACCCTCCTGGCTGGTTTCCCTTCTGACAGACTTGGTCAAGCCAAAGCCCTGTGGTACTCTCCTGGGCCCTTCCAGACCAGGCCCTTCTTCTGCCACTTCTTTCTTTGAGTGTAGAGCAACAGAAAACACCTTCCACAAGAGTATCAGTGGAAGCCTGAGGTCTCAGAGGCTGGTACCACAGCAAGGAAGAGAAGGCAAAGAGAAGGCCTGGGGAGGCAGGAAGAAAAGAACCTAATTACACAGAGTCAGAGCTTAGCAATGCTGTTGCCTGTGGCAACCCACACACACACACACAAAGTACCTAATGAACTGTATGAACCTGATAGGAAGATTTCCAAGCAGACTGGAGGAAGTGCCAATGGCCTCACTTTGCTGCCTACCGTGAAAGTCAGTACAGAAACAGAACTTTCTCATTCCCTGTCTTATCAGAAGGCAGCCAGGGCTACAATTAAGAAATGGCTTCCAGGAAAAGGCTGAGTCCAGAGGCTGTCAGGGAAACAAGATGTGATTATAGAATCCTTTATGAAGTCCTCAAAAAGATTTTGTATGAGGCTTCATAGACTCTCAAAAGAATCCTGAGGGCATTGTTCCTTGCAGGGAGCAGAAGAATGGAACTTAGTGCAGATATCAAAGCAATTTGTTAGTGTTGCCTTTGTCTAATAAAGTGGACTGAAAATCAATTTGTAGGAAATCTGCAAAGACGTTTTCTGTTTGCTTTATAATTATGACAACCGAATGTGGGAGCACAAACCTGTAACCCCAGCCAGCACCTACGGAGACAGAGGAAGGAGAAAACCAAGTTCAAGGCCAGCCTAGACTTCACAAGGATCCGCCTACACTGAGCCCCTTCTCCTCCTGCTCTGGCAGAGAAGCAAAGGGCATCTGCACCCCAGTCTTCATCAGGCACAAAGCAGACTGGAGTGCTACTAGGCTGCTAGTATGTACTGCCTGTTCACGGAACAGACCCAAGGGCCGAGCAACGGCGCTGACTGATACAGTGAACAACTTCTAAATGGAAGTGGCTCACATCTGTAATCCCTGGACTTACGAGGCCAAGACAGGATTATCATATGTTTAAAGCCAGCCTGGTTACAGAGTAAGACTTTGTCTCCATTAATAACTGTATTATTATTACTTTAAATAAAACAACTAAATGGACATTTCGGAAGTGCCCCCTCTAGTCTTGGACATCCGAATACTTGTTCCTCAGTTGGTGGCACTATTTGGGTGGGTTTGGGAAGGGTGGCCTTGATGGAGGAAGTATGTTGCTAGGGGTGGGCTTTGGAAATTTTAAGCCATTTACAGTTTGTCCTCTGCTTCACGCTTGTGGTTCAAGATGTGGCCTCTCAAGCTGTTGCTCCAGCTGCCTTGCCTGCTTGCTTCCTGTAATGACAGCCTCTCGTCCCATACGCCAAATAAACCCTTCCTTCAATAAGCTGGCCACGCCGCTCTCTCACGGCAACAGAAGAGTAACTAAGAGGGAAGCTGGTGCCGGTTAGGATACCCACGCCATTTACTGCTGAACTAAGGCAAGGATTCACTTCTCTTTCTCATCACCTACATTCAGACCCAGACTGAGGCACCGCACTGCAGCACGTCGCTCAATGAGACGGTGTTTCCTTACAGACTCAATGAGAGAAATCCGAGGGGAAACGCCCAGAGTCTAACCTGATGAGACTCTAGATTCCAAGCCTTAGTCTTATAGTAAATGAGAATCTGGTGAAGCCATGGGAGCAGTGTTTACATTTACGAATATTTAAAATATATATTTTAGGAAAAACACAAATTTGTCCTAACATTTTTATTTTAATGATTTTTTTATTAATTACACTTTATTTACTTTGTACCCCTCCTCTAGTTCCCTCCTTCCTCCTCTCCCCATCCCTCCCTTCCTCCTCCTTCTCCATGCATGCCTCTTCCCAAGTCCACATATAGGGGAGGTTTTCTTTTCCTTCCTTCTGTTCCTAGTCTGTTAGGTCTCATCAGGAGTGGATGCATTGTCTTCCTCTGTGGCCTGGTAAGGCTGCTCCCCCCTCAGGGGGAGGTGATCAAAGAGCAGGCCAATCAGTTCATGTCAGAGACAACCCCTGTTCCCATTACTATGGAACCTACTAGGAGACCGAACTGTCATGGGCTACATCTGTGTAGGGGTCTTAGATTATCTCCATGCATGCTACTTGGTTGGACTATCAGTCTCAGGGAAGACCCATGTGCCCAGATTTTTTTGGATCTGTTGCTCTCCTTGTGGAGTTCCTGTCCTCTCCAGGTCTTACTCTTTCCCACTTCTTTCATAAGATTCCATGCACTCTGCCCACTAGTTGGCCATAAGTCTCAGGATCTGCTTTGATAGTCTGCAGAGCAAAGCCTTTCAGAGGCCCTCTGTGGCAGGCTCCTAAATTGTTCCCTCTTTTCTCCTTCTTCTGTTGTCCATCCTCTTTGCCTTTCTGGATGGGGATTGAGAATTTTAGCCAGAGTCCTCCCTCTTGATTAGCTTCTTTAGGTGTACAGATTTTAGTAGGTTTATCAATTTTTGACTAGAGAATCAAACTTGATGTTTAACATGTCTTTAAGAGCTAGAGAGATGGCTCAGAGGTTAAGAACACTTACTGGTTTTGAAGAGACTGGGGTCAGTTCCTGACACCCACCTGGTGGCTCATAACCACTCATAACAACTGCTTCAGGATCTGATGCCCTCATCTGGTCTCCTAGAGCACCAGGCCCACGATGCCCATATATACATGCAGGCAAAACACTCATACACATAAAGTAAAAATAAATATTTTTTTAGAAAACATGTCTTTAAATTAACCAGCATGTCATCAAGGGCTGTATGGCTTCCGATCATTTTTATTTATTTAATTTTTGTTTATTTGTTTGTTTCCTGGAACTCTCTCGGTAGACCAGGCTGGCCTCAAACTCACAGAGATCCACCTGCCTCTGCCTCCCAAGTCCTGGGATTAAAAGTACGTGCCACTACCACCTGGCTCCTTTCATTTTTAGAATGTGGCTTGGCCTTCTCTTCAAATGAACAGAATACAGAAGAAGTCATAAAAGACGGTACAATTGTTGTCACTGTCCCTCCATCCATCCCTCCTTCCCTTTGCTCTTTCAGGGGCTGGGCCCTGAACCCCAGGTGCTGTGCTGTGAGGAAGACAGTGACACTATGGGAATCCCGCTGGCTCTCAAACTGCCGAAATTCTGCAAGCACAGGAAGTTAAGATGGGGTCTGTCTCAACGCTGCTGCCCTGGCACCTGAAAGATGCTGCAGTTGCAGTTAACCTAGCAACTGATGACGGAGAAGTCAGGTCAAGCCTGGGGACTCTAAGCCTGGCCTTGGGCCCCCACTTAGCAATACCCACCATGTAGCGGTGTCAAATGAGACTACACGGTTCTCCCAGAAGCACGTGGCAGCCTCACTTCTGTTCTGCTGCATTTCGACTCCCTCTGTAGAAGCCTAGGGACTCCTAGTGCGACAGGACTTGGATGTCCAAAGGACACTTGAAATTTAGCATATCCCAAACAAAACTACTGACTCCCTCCGCTCCCAAACCAACTGGTCCATCACATGTTTTCTCAGCTTCCCCTCCCCACGCACGACCTACGCGGGCTGCAGGTCGAACAGACGCCTTCCATGTTCCCACTCACCATCGACCCCTCCTTTCTTTCCACGATTTCACTTCAGTGGCCTTTCGGTTCTGTGACGCCTGCTTGTCCCTCCCTAGGGTGAAGGCGCAGCTGTTCTCAGCCCTCCCCCTCATTCAGCCATCGGTTCGATCTCAAGGACAACTCCTGTGAGCACCCAGGAGAAGACTCCCAGCCACTGGGGAGGGTCACTCGGCACCACCTGCTCCTTGAATATCTACTATCTCTGTCCTGGAAACAAACCCCTTTGAACCAGGGACCTTGTCTCTTGCTCCCCATCATATCTCCCCTCTGAGATGCAGTCGGTGCCCAGGAAATATCTGCTGCTCACCTGAACAGAGGTGAGGAATAACAAACACAGTCCCAGGCCAGAGGTTCGTGGGAGTAAGCCTACAAGACTGAAAGATTTTAAGGAAGAAACTCCCTAAATAAATAGCCCCTAGAGAATATCCTGAACAACCCCCCCCCCCAAAAAAAAAACCTGAGAGGAACTTTGCAAGGGAAGAAAAACTAAACAATAAACCAACATCTTTAAGTCAGAAAGCAAATTTCTCTTCTCTTCTTTTTTATTTTTGTTTGTTTGTTTTTCAAGACAGGGTTTCTCTGTGTGGCTTTGGCTGTCCTGGACTTGCTTTGTAGTGTAGGCTGGCCTCAAATAGAGATCTACCTGTCTCTGCCTCCTGCACGCTGGGATTAAAGGCATGCACCACTGTGCTTGGCCCTCACAAGGTAAATTTCAAGCTTTAAATTATGTTATTCTCAGCCATCTAAACAAACATAAACCCAGCCTTAAACAGTTCCCTCAGAATTTTTGTCTAGAATAGATTCTATAGCTAATAGATCAGTCAGCATTTAGTACCTGCAAATTAAAGACAAAACGGCACAGGAAATAGCACATAAAGCCCACAATTTTACTGTCATATCCCAATCTACCCATTTATTATGTTCATGGAGGACATAACATTCATAATCCTTTTAAGATTCAGAACAAAGAAAATCAAGGCTAATTGTTCAGAGACTTACGTCATAATTCTACACATTAAAAAGAAGTTTCCCGTGATAATCAAATGTGCAGGCCAAGTGTGGTGGTATACATACATAGAAGCAAGTAGAGGTCAGCCTGGGCTATACAGACGAAGCCCCACATCATAAAAAAAGAACAGGAAAGAAGGAAAGAAGAGTTTAGAATCATTAACTTTTAAACCACTGCTCCCAAATTACTCATCAATTAAACATCTGAATCAATCAAACTCATCAGTTTAACATCTGAACTCTATCCTTTATAGCTCACGCTGATTCAACTAGGGAAAAGACAAGCTAACTTAATAAAGTGTTCACTGAAACAAAATCAGCATTATCTCTTTTATATAACTAATATGGTATAAACTAAGTTTCTCAGCTGCCCATTTCATTGGTAGAATAATGCTTACCATAATTCCATACCTTGTGCTCTCTTCTTTACACACACACACACACACACACACACACACACACACACTTAATGTTTGTGTGCTTGATGACATTCCAATTAGTCCTGATAGTTGTTCTTTGAACCATTATCTCTTTCAACAGTTGGTTTTACTCTAGCTTGTTTTTAAAGAATACTGAGACCACTGAGTGCTATTACTTTCAAGAATTAAGTCCCTCCTTCTCCCCAAACCTGGAAAACAATGAATTAAGGAAAGGCACAGGACAATATATTTTAATTGTATGTGACCTGCAGCAGACACACTGGTGCCTACGGTGATCAACTGAAGGGACAACGAACAAAATAAAGCCTTTCACACACATTTACAAAAATCCTGTCAGAACCAACACAAGATTATGAAGAACCTCAAGATCAATCAGTCAAACCATCTCTGCTTCTCCCAGGAGCTACATGAGGAAAACGAGCACCAGGCAGCTCCAGCAGAGCATTTCCCTCACACATGTCAGCTCCTGAACGCCCCCAATACCTTGTAAGACTTCTCAGGAGAGATGAGACCCTCTCCAAAAAGGAAGCATTTCAGAAAACACCATCTGCTCCTGTTTTATTAAACACTATTTATGAACTACAGAGAAACAGAAGTTTTATCATAAGCTTTTTTTTTTTTTAAATCAAAGTCCAGAGCCATACTGCTGAAGATGGCTGTCCCACACAAACCCTCGTATGCCACACCTCCTTCTTTTACACATCACTATCACACTAGTTGCAAACAAGAGCTGCAAACCAGCACCTAGTAGCTGCCAGAGCATCATAAACATCACGTCTATGGCACACCTTGTAATCCCATAAATTTCTAAGCTAACCTCCCAGCCCCTCAGTAAAGCCATTTTTTAAAGGTGAAACGTGTTTTAAGTGAGAGTATGCTCTAAGTGAAAGAAGCGAGGTGAAGGACTCAAAGGATGACAGCTGGCACAAAGACGTGGAAAGGACAGTGGGCAAGCGCTGGTCTCAAAGCTCCACCCTCTCTCTACCTGGCGGGCACGCAGTATCTAGGAGAAGCGATCCCTCAACCTAAACCAGCTCAGATGGTTCGTTCGTCAGCAACAGGTGTTGGTAAGCAAACTCAGGGTGCCTGTGAACAGGGCACTAGTAATATGTGAGATGGACAGTGAAGGAACGTTTCAATAAAAAAAATAAATAAATAAATAAATAAAAAGAGTAAGAGAGAGACACGAATGAAAAGAAAATAGGACTTAACCAGATTTAAAAAGAAAAAAAAAAGCAGAGAGGAGGAAAACAAGCAGATGGCCAGGCAGGGAAGCACGTGCAAGCTTTTAGACAGGCTGGTACAGTCAGGGGCTGCAGACAGAGGAGCGAGCACCTGTGACCATGCTCCTGGAACTAGGGCCTGGGGCCTCACAGACTCACACTGCAAGCCAACGGCTTCAAGAGTCACCAAGGGCTGTATATCTCGAAGGACCTCTTAAACCAGAGTTGAGACTTGCCCTTTAGTGATCCCGCTAATGAATATGAAGTCAGAGTAAGACACCATGAAATTCCCTCTTCTGAGAGGAAACTGCAACCAGGATTGGGAAAATGTAAAGTCTAAAGGCAAGAAGTCCAGTCCAAACTGCTACAGGAATCCAAACAAATCTACTTATTAGATATGTGTGTGCAGGGTATGTGTGGGGACACACACGTAGAGGTCAGAACCCGTGCAGAGGTCAGAAAACAGCTGCGCCGAGTTGACTCTCTCCATTCGCCATTTTGTGGGTTCCTGAGACTGCACTCGGGTCACCAGGCATGTGCAGTGAGCACCTTTACCTGCGGAAGCATCCTGCCGGCCTTCTAAGGGGGGTTAAATGCAGGTGAAAACTGATGCTAGAGGGGCTGATGGAGCGTGAGTCCTGCTCGGATCAACTGTCCCAGCTTGGTGATTAACAACAGTCCTTTGTCCTCTCGGGAGCACCCTACTTTGGATGGTGGTACTCAGAAATTAATTCCGGGCACTTGTAAGTGGATAATTCATTTCTAATTATGTACAATAGCTGACTCACAATGTGGCCCATAAAAGTACTACATACCAGTACCATGCAGTTTTTATTACTGTTGCTTTACAGTACAGCTTGAGATCGGGGATGGAGATACCTCCAGAAGATCTTTTATTGTAGAGGATTGTTTTAGCAATTCTGAGTTTCTTGTTATTCTATATGAAGTTGAAAACTTTTCTTTCCAGGTCTGTAAAGAATTGTGCTGGTAATTTGATGGGAATTACAATGAATCTGTAGATTGCTTTTGGTAAGATGGCCATTTTTACTATGTTAATCCTGCCAACCCATGAGCATGGGAGATCTTTTCACCTTCTGATACCTTCCTCTATTTCTTTCTTCAGAGACTAGAAGTTTTTTTCATACAAGTCTTTGACTTGCTTGGTTAGAGTTACACCAAGGTACTTTATATTCTTTGTGGCTATTGCAAAGGGTGTTGTTTCCCTAATTTTTTTCTCAGCCCTTTTGTCTTTTGTATACAGGAGGGCTATTGATTTTTTTTGTTTGAGTTAATTTTGCATCCAGCCACTTTGCTGAAGATGTTTATCAGCTGTAGGAGTTCCCTGGTAGAATTTTTGGGGTCACTCATGTATACTATCATATCATCTGCAAATAGTGATACTTTGACTTTTTCCTTTCCGAACTGAGCAGCAAAACCAAAAAATCTGGGCACAGGGATCTTTTCTGAGACTGATACTCCAACCAAGGACCACTCATGGAAATAACCTAGAACCCCTGCACGGATGTAGCGCATGGCATCTCAGTGTCCAACTGGGCTCTCTACTAATGGGAACAGGGACTGCTTCTGACATGAACTCAGTGGCTGGCTCTTTCATCACCTCCTCCTGAATGGGAAGCAGCCTTACCAGGCCACACAGGAAGACAATGCAGCCATTTCTCATGAGACCTGATAGACTAGGGTCAGATGGGAGGGAAGGAGGGTGAGATTGGGTGGGGATGAGAGAGGGGGCTACAAGTGGGATACAAAGTGAATAAACTGTAATTAATAAAATAAATAAATAAATAAATAAATGGGAAAAAAACAAAAAGAAAAATGGACAAAGAATTTGAGGCTGAAATATGTAATATTTCCAAAGACTTTGAAAGAGCTAGTTCAACTACAGAACTCTGTTTTTTTGTTTTGTTTTGTTTGTTGTTGTTGTTCCATATTGGGAAATTATACAATTGTTTTCACTAAAAAAAAAAAAGAAAGAAAGAAAGAAAAAAAAGTACTACACACACACACTGCCCACCGACCATCTTTACCGGAAACTCAGAATATTCTGGCAGAATTCTTTGACTGGGAAATAAAATTCCAGTCAACTCTTCGATGGCTTTCAGGACATTGTTTCACTTGAGCAAGCCCAGGCTGGCTGACGCCAAGGTGGTAATATAGCAGAAACACACTGCTGGAGCCTGATTTTGGGATGACTTGAAGAGGAACATCCTAAGCAGAGGAGTAAATACGACCGCATTGCGTTACAGCATGAGATACGGAGGCCGATTTATTTCTGCTGCATAGCGTAGTCCAGTGAGTTTAACTTAAACCTCTGCTTGCTATTAAAACCTTTGCTCACTGACTTAAAGACAAGAAATTAATTATGTCATTATGGAATTAAGAACGTCAGGACTCGGTGGCAGGTTAGCTATGGAGTGAGGAAAGGTGGTGAGGGGAAAGGAATGGCAGGCAAAACTCTGCCTTCCCCTCTAGGTCTCATGTATGAGGACTTGCGGGCGGGGGGGGGGGGAGATGGCTGAAGAGTTAAGAACACACACTACTCTTGCAGAGTACCAGAGTTCAGCTTGCAGCACCCATGTCTGCAGCACAGGGCCACAGCATCCATGGTACCGCACTCATGTGCACCTATCCTTCCATAGACATACGCAGATGCAAATTACAAATAATCTATTCTTTAATAATTAATATTATGCTACTTTAATTAATTATATGATAATAATTACACTTAAGCTTAACCATTAGAGACTTTAAATTCTCAAGGAAATAATTTGAATGCTTCAGTTTACATATATACAATATTTTAGGGATAAATCTATTTCACTAATAAAAATGCAAGAGGCAGCACATGACTGTAATCTTAGAACTCAGGAGGCAGAGATAGGAGGATAAGGCATTTGAGGCCAGCCTCAGCTATAGAAAATCGGGAGGCTAGCCTGGCCTGTCTCAATCAATAAATCTATAGATATAGAAAAGAATATTTTTTTTTTTTGGAGAAAGTGGTAGAGAAATACAAGTTGAAGGGCAGAAGTAATAGAGAAGGAAGAGGAGAAGATAAAATACAGTATAATTATTAAATTTAAATCCAATGATTCCATTAAGAGTAACGGGACAAATTTTACAATGTCAGTGTTTATGGTAAACCAAAATTTGCATCTACCAAAGTTATGACAAAACTGCATCTCAACTCTAAGTCAAATGCAGGTAAATGGTTTTTGTGAGTAGTTGTAAAATTATTGCCCGCGGAAAGATGAAAGAGCAGAGAACATCTCAAGAGGAAGAGGAGGAGTTTTTAGCTTTGAAGCTTCATTTAAGGTACCTAAAGCCCACCAAGCAATGAATGAGAAGGGCTGACGTATGCCCAATTTAACCACCAGCCTTGGCATTTACAGAGAGGTGTTTTCCGTGCTCACTGCCATCCTGCAGAGCTGCTCCCATCCCTGTGTAACAGGAGACAATGAAGCAGAAGTTAGGGAGACTCCCCCAGCACCACACAGCTCTCCTGGGGCGCAGAATGCCCTCTGCAGCCGGATGGCCTCGACCTTGAGGCTACAGTCTTTGCACAGGATAGTATCATGAGATACCTGGGCTGGAGACACTAATGAGGAGCAGAGATCATCAGTCTCTACACAATAATTTATCCATGGAGTGGATGGCACTGTGCAAGAAGATCACATATTTGTCCTCAGGAAAATGAGAGCATCAGCATTACATAGGTGGAAGGATGCTCCTATGGTTTTTTTTTTTTTCTTCCCAGGCCCCCTCCATCTGCTGTCCTCACTCTCCCCTTGCCACTACATGGCTTAAATGCCATCATTACAAGGTCAGAGAATTCACTGAGTAGATTTTCCTACCTCATCATTAACCTCTGTTCCTCTATCATGTTCCTAAAGATGCCCCGGACGGGAAATTCCATGTGTAACAAGTATGACCGTCTTTTTCCTTTGCAACATTTATCAGTCATTATAAGTATTTTTCAACATATACAGCAGGTGAAATCTCACCTACATTGCAAAATGCAGAATCTGGATGCAAAGCGGAGTGCAGAGTGGAGCCCGCCTGCCCGTGCTCAGGGGATAAGGTCACTTTCAACCCCAGAACATCTGGAGGGAGCGCTACAGGCATGAGCCTCTGCAGAGTCAGCACTCGGGGAATCAAAGATAAAATCCTGATGAAGGGCAATATTTGTGCTAAGATATAGTCCAGTGGTAGAGAGTTTGCCTGCTATATACATGAGGCCCACCCATAAAACATAGCAAAACAAACAAACAAACAAACAAAAGGCCAAACGCGATGTTTCCTGGAATAGACAGAGGAAGAGTGATCATAAAGAATAATCAGAATAAAGTCTTGAAAGAGAAAAACAGGGATGCTGTGCTGTTACTGCAACAAAGTAAGATTTCAAAAAAAAAAAAGAGAGAGAGAGAGAGAGAGAGTACATCGCTGTTGTCAGGGCAGCAGAAAGGGGTTCTTTGTAAGGGCTAAGAAGGCCTCCGGCAGCTGCAGCACAAAAGATGTGAGAAAGAAAAAGACGGACTATGAGATGATAAGGAACACACGAGATCTCAGAATTTGCTTCTAACGCTTGGGCATAACCCACCCTGCTGGTAGAGAAGGAACAGAGAAGGGAGTCAGAGCTCCCACAGAAAGGGTGGGGGTACTACTGGGCCTCTTCCCTGGGACAGGAGAGGAAAAAGTGCTGTCTGGGAGCAGGGCAGGAATAGGAAGTTCTTTACGACTGTTTTGGTGAAGGCAAGGACCAGTCCACTGTAGGAAGAGGATACCCATGTCACTGTTGCCTAGTGCTTGATCTTCCTCCTTCCTTCACTTCAAGTCAGAGCACAGTGGCTCTACAAGCATGATCCTCAGAGCCAGTCAATTCCATCTATGAGAAAAGGTCCAAGAAGCTATGGCTTCTGCCTCTGAAAGAATAATCAGGCAAGGAGCCTCAGCTTTGACGGTGTCACTACTACCGTGAGAGCCAGCAGACGCGCTGGGATGCCACGGCTATCCTTACTCTCCAGTCAGTGACATCACACGCATCTTTTAAATTTTCCCCAGGATGTCTAGGAATCTGGACCTTATTAGATTTTTCTCTCTTCTTCTCTTCAGACTGTACCCTTCTTCCTGCTGTAGGGAAGACAGTGAGCGTTGCTTTCTCTCGCACTAGTTCCCACAGGGAAGCCATTGACGCGCTCTGTGCCTCCTCATCTACAGGGGCCTTTTGTGAAAATCTGCTTTGGTACCATGACACTCCTGAGAGTTGAGGGCAAAGGCACTTTAGTTTCAATACAGAGCAGGCTCCTACTCTGGTTTGAACACAATTAATTGCCACCCAAGTGCTTGTGCATTGAAAGCTTGCTCCTTGGTACAGCAGTATTTGGAGGTGACACAGAACCTTTAACAGTGGGAAATAGATGACTGAAGGAGCTGCCCCCCCCCCCAGGAGGAAGTGCTATAGCTCTCCAGGGACCTTGGTTAGCTCTTTGGAGAAGGCTGTTACAAATGAGCAATCATGCTCTCTCCTCGTCTCTCCCATTTCTCTTGCCATGTGATCTCTCCCAGTCCTCACCAGATGAACAAATGCCAGCATCTTGCCTTTAAACAACGTCAGAACTGTAAGCTAAACATACCTTTCTTTATTCATTACCCAGCTTCAGGCGTTTCGTTACAGTAAAACAAAACAGACTCATACAGATATTAGGAGTTAAGGGCACTAAGGAACATAACCGTTTACTGGGAAGGGATAGGGGATCCAAAGATGTCTGTGACTCCAGCAGCAGACAGCCATTCTACCTCATCACACTCCACTTAACAACGGTCTCTGAGATCCTCAGAAGTAGCCTGGTTCCTTCCGTCCTCTGAATATCTTCAGATCCTTAATGTTTACAGTGAAGAAGACTGGGCTACAGTTCTAACACGGTCTAACACGGTGCCTGTTGCCAGCAGATCTCACCATCTCTCTCCCGAGGCGAGGAACCCACGCGCTTCTGAAGCAGCAACACCACTGGCACGTCAGCGACACACATGCAGCTATAATGTCCGCCATGGAGGGTACAAGATCTCACCGCCCAGAAGGCTTAGTGTTGCAGGCGTCGGCCAGATGTGAAAACCCACACTAGAAAGTCTTACGTTTTTACTGAGCAAGCAAGAATGAAATCCTCCCCCATACATCCAATACCTCCACGGGGATTGGTTTCCTGCTGCTGCAACAAACTGCCATAGACTTGATGGCTTAAAACAATAGAAATGTATTACCTTCTAATTCTGGAGGCTATAAATCCAAAATGGATCTTACTGGGATGAGATGGGATAAGGGCAGCTAGCATCCCTCCCAACAGCTCTCTAGGGAGGCAGCCATTTCCTCCCCTCCTCTCCGGCTTCTAGAGGCCACCTGTGTTCCCTGGCTCAAGGACCTCCTCTGGTAATGTGGCACACCAACATCCGTTTGCATCGTTACATCATCTCCCTGACTGTCCAGCCTCCCCCTTTCACAGATGGGGATACCTGTCATCGAGACATCCTCCAAGCAGATAAGGTCCGTGTGGTTTTGGCAAGCCAGTCAATCTTTCCAGGCAAGGTCTGGCATCAGTCAGGGAACCGTACTTGTCTCTACTAGGAAAGTACTACTAATACAGCATGAACGCGGTTTGAGGCACCTTCCAAAGCCCCGAGCTGACTCATTCTGTACATGTTTACAGTTCTACTATGTGGCCTGCGGTCCATACGGGACAGAATTCAGTGAATCTCTGAATATATCTGCACCCTGTCAAAACGAACACCAATACCTACTTGCCTTGGAGAAGGCCGTTCTTTCTATGCAGATCTACCGAAATCCCCAGTGTTCACTATTTTGTGAAATCCTTGTGTGAAGTGGAATAGGCTGGCAGCACCCCACTTGCCTGCCTCTTCTCAGCCTGAGGAATTCCTAGGACCATTAATCCCCAAATGACCATGGGAGCCCAGCACACCTAAAGGGAGAGGAAGAACTCTTCATTTCAACACAGCTGCACAGGACGAGAAATAAATGGGCCAGTCCGGAGAGTTCTAAGATAAGCCTCCGAGCATTTTAGGTTTCACCTATCTGAAGTTCAAATCTTCCTTAGCCTAAACAAACAGACAGCCTTCATCCTTCAAAGTCCGTCACCTCCAAAGTCTTCCCCGTGTGGCAAACTTCACAGCAGCTCCACCTTCCGGGCAGACAGGCTTGTCTCCTGAGCTAACCAGTGGACAAGCTGACACTGGAAGGAAATGATAGACTGTCTCTACTGTCCCTTCTGTCCCATGCTGAAGAATGGAAACCTACACCCATTTTCTCTTATAACAGCCCACTCTTAAAAGTTTGATAGGAGACAGGAGACACACATATTCTCTTTACTCATTTCCTTTCTCTTTTTTTTAAACTTATTTTTATGTGCATTGGTGTCTTGCTTGTGTGTATGTCTGTGTGAGGGTGTTCGATCCTGGAGTTACAGACAGTTGTGAGCTGCCATGTGGCTGCTGTGACTTGAACCTGGGTCCTCTGGAAGAACAGTCAGTGCTCTTAACTGCTGCGCCATCACTCTAACCCTCATCTCCTTTCTTAAAAGGCAACAATCTGCCCCTTCCAGAGACTCTTTCCTCCCAGCGAGACAGGGACCAGCACACAGGAAAAGCCCTCACTGCAAGATGGTAGCAAAAATGGAAGCCACATGAGCCACCTGCAAAAAGAATTTCACAAAGAGAAGTGCTGAAGCCAGCAACTCTATAGACTTTTGTGAGAAGGAAAAAGTAAAAGAAATGATCATGGGAAAATGACAGTGAAGTTTCCAAAGTCATTTTCAGCTCCAAAAAACCTAACCACCTAGAATCACACCCAGAAAGGCCAGAGACCGAGATTTATAACCAGACAATTTTAACATGAAGTCATTTGTACTCACTGTCTGATGGCTTCTGTCACAGTATCGCAGCCCAAAATAATCTATCTCCACGAGGTTTATGTGACGGAAAACATGGTCAAGGACAACGGAACCTTTTGTCGACTTCTGCAAAATAAGCCACAGATTGCTTTTTAACAAGGTGTCACATCTTTCTCCATGGGACACAATCACATCCTCATCTCTTACGAGCTGCCCTCTCAGGGGAGAATTCGCACTAGACCACGCTGTTCTCTCCAGGCTTTCCCTCGGTTACAAAGACAGGTGTGCTAAAATCACAAGAAATGGCCTCTGAAAAATCACCTTAAACCTTAGGAGCATTAAATTAATACAAGCCCCTTCCACTATGGGCCTACCAATTATCTCCAGGATGATTTGCTTCTTTATTTTTTTAATTTTATGTGTATAAGTGCTTTTTCTGCGTGTTTGTCTGTGTACTATCTGTGTGCCTAATGGCAACAGAAGCCAACGAGAGGGCATCCAGATGTCCTGGAACTGCAATTATAGATAGTTGTGAACCACCATATGAGTGCTATGAATTGAACCTGGGTGCTCTGGGAGACCAATCAGTGCTCTTAACCTCTGACCCATCTTTCCAGCCCCAAAATGTTTCTCTAAATAAAGGTAGCCCTCAATGTAAACATTTAATAGATTCGTTAAGCATAATGGTAGCTTAAGAATTCCCATCCATCTTCCATTTGAAAAGTGATTTACCATGTGATAGCGGCACACATGAAAGACACCCAGAGGCCCAGTTGCCAAGTGGTGGTGGACGGGCTGAAGACAGCCAGAGACAGGCTGGAGTATGCACAAAAGATACCAGAGGCTTATCACTGTGATAAGCAAGTATCTGGTAGAGAAATGGGGGGAAGAGGAGGGAATGTGTGTACTATGAAGAGAGGAAGAACTGGAGACACAAATATAGTGAGCATCAGCCTGATGTAAGTAGTCTATGCCGCCACTGAGGGCCACGTTTGAGTTTGTGGTCCTACAGTAGCAAGGGTCTGTGTTGCTGTTCATGGCCCATGCCATGAACCAAAGGCCATGGGGATATCCCTGGTCTGGGCTGCCTCCTAGAGCCATCTCAAGGTTCAAGGATTGTGCACAGATGGGCCTGCATCTCACCAGATCCAGCACTCACCCCAAACCCTGCCTAGGCAGCATAGTAGAGCTGGCCCTGGTGGCATGGGAGTGGGTGAGCCTGCCCTGAGGGCGTGAATGTGGAGGAGCTGGCCCTGCCCCTCATCTTGGCAGCACAGGAGAGCTGGCCCCACCCCTCGCTGGCTGAAGAACTTGGGAGAGAGCCACTCTTACCCCTCTCCCTCTCCTTCCATCTCCCCGCAGCACCTCACCTGGGCAGCATAGTAGAGCTGACTCTGGTGGTGTGAGAATAGGTGGGTGGGAGAGTGGGAGAGCTGGCCCCACCACTATCGGGGCAGGGCTGGAAAGCTAGCCCTGGCGGCATGAATGCAGGAGAGCTGACTCCAGTGGTATGAGTACAGGAGTGTAGCTTCCAAAAGCAGAAAAGCTGGACCCACCCCTCTACGGGGCAAATGGGGAGAGCTGGCAGGTTGAACAACAGAGCCACCACCCAGGCTCAGACCGGGGGCTTTGACTTGGCTCACCCCAACATCTATCCCATCTATGAACTACTGGACTGCATGAAAGGGCTGGTCCTGCAGATCCAAAGCTGCAAGATCTCCATGACACAGGGCAACAGGATATCCAAGAGGAGTCCTGGTGAGGATCCAGTATTGACGGTGTAGCAGGAACCAGACGCAATGAACATTTGCAAGTGAAGCTGTCTGGGTAAAAAGGAATATTGTGGGACACACCATGACACACGGAAGCTTCCACAGCAAGATCTTTTATGGTTTTTTCCCCTTCTTTTTGTTGTTTTTATTTTTTGTTTTCTTTGGAAAGGGGAGAGGTTGCAAGGGCAGAGGGCAGATATGGAGGGACAGGGAGATGAGTGGGATTGGGGTGTATGATGTGATATTCATAAAGAACCAATAGAAAGTTTTTTTTAAGTGATTTCTCCGTACACCATTACTCTCACAAACATCTAAAACAGAAAATCCATAAAATTAAATAGCCAAAGCTTTTTTTTTTTAATCCTCAAATCATAAATCCATGGACTAAAGCTGCTATATATACGTTGCAAAGCCCTTGTGAGGACATTTCACTTGATCTCTTACACGTGAGCACAGAGAGGAAGAAAACATTTCTTTGGGCTGCATTTTAAGCACTGGCACCTATATAAATACGCTAGCTACTCTGTCTTCTCTCCCTCCCAACACGCATGCAATGCGTAAGCAAGGCCCTGGATTCAGGCTTCCTATTGTGTTATATATTATATAGTTATTTACGAATACAAGAAATGTGCAGCCAGCAAGCAGTGTTCCACGCTGGTCTTGACAATGATCTATCTGGATAGCACGAGAGCAGCAGGATCAGTCAGATCTCTTTCTATGGCCTCGTCATGGGCAGGTGTAATTGGGCAGTGAAAGAAATCCCCAGTTCACTCACTGTTTCCTAGGGCTCTGGTTCAATTGCCGCTTCTTCTCTTGGACAATTACCACTAGGCGCTTAACTATATCAGGAAAACTATACATACCGCAGGGCTTTTAGAAAATAGATTATGGTAAGAAGTAATAAAATTACACACTTGGAAAAGACAGTCCTTCTTACAAATCCCCCAAATCTCTAAATTACACTGCTTCAACTAAATTGCTCCCCCTCCCCTTCAAGTTAAACTGTTTATTTAAAGCGAAGAACCCTTCCACGATGGACTTCTACATTGCCGAGTAGCTTCGGCTATAACAACAACAGCACGTCTAGTAGATGCCTCTTAGTGCTCATCTCCCTATGTGTTTCTCTGCAATAAGCATCTGGAAATGAAATTATTCAATGGAAGAATATCATACTTAAAACTAGAGGAGGTACTGCCAAGAAGACCATTATAATTCATTCGGTGAAAATGCATGTTCCCTCATCCTTGCCAAAGCTTGGGTTGATATGGGGAGGGGAATAGGGGTTACATGGCAAGGGGGAACTGTTTTTGTTTCTGTTTCCTTTACTCTATTAAAAAGAAGTGAACTTACCAGCCAATTGCATATTCTAGCATGAGGCTAAGTACCCCTTAACTTGGTGTTATGAGCTGAACCTTTGGTACTTTAAAGACTTTAAATAAATACACAATCTTATTTAGTGTATTAACTCTTCACTCCATCTGGAAATTATTTTTTGTGCTTGGAATAAGGCCTAACTTTGTTTCCAAATGGACAAAAAAATGTACCATTGTTTACTCAAAAGTCATGATTCCTTTTAGGATCTGAAGTTCATTTATCCTCTCCCAAAGTCCCAATTCTCTCCCACAGACATTCAAAGAATAACACTTCTAATATTTTAATAAATTTAATATATTTTGCTTGATATCTAAAATATTTTTCAAAATTGTCATTGACAGTCCTTAGTTTTCTTTATGAGAAGTTTAGAATCACCTTGGAAACTTAATTTAAAAAAATTCTGGGACTGCGCACGATGGGCACACACCTTTATTCCCAGCACTTGTAGGTAGAGGCAGACAGATCTTTGTGAGTTCAAAGCCAGCCTGATCTACAAAGCGAGTTCCAGGCCAGCCAGGGCTCCTTGAGGAGATCTTGTCTCCAAACACCAAACAAATAAATAATGTTAGGAATTGGAAATTAGCGCGGTGGAGGTGACACAGTATTTACTAGGTAAAATCAAGGCGGTTTCCTGTTACATGCTTCGTACTGGCTACCTTTAGGAAAACTTGACACAAGCTACAGTCATCTGAGAAGAAGAAACCTCAACTGAGAAAATGCCTCCATACGATCTGGCTGCAGGCAAAACTGTAAGGCGTTTCCTTAATTTAGTGACTGATGGGGGAGGGCCCAGCTCACGGTGGGTGGGGCCATCCCTGGGCTGGAAGTCCCAGGTTCTATAAGAGAGCAAGTTAAGCAAACCACTGGAGCAAACCAGCAAGCAGCACCCCTCCATGGCCTCTGCATCAGCTCCTGCCTCCATCTTCCTGCCCTGTTTGAGTTCCTGTCCTGACTCCCTTCACTGATGGAGGTGTAAGCATAAGCCAAATAAACCCTTTCCTCCCCCAATTTATTTTTGGTCATGGTGTTTCATCACAGCAATAGTAACTAAGACATGCTTCAGGACAGTTTTCACACACACAGAAAGTCATAAAATTTTACTTAGGTTTTGTGTCAGGCACCAGTCCTCTACCCAAGCAAACATGTCCTGTCATCACTTCTGGAGCCGCAGAACATGATGTCACCCCAGCCACTGGGTTAGGTGGTACAGTGACACTGAGACAAGAGAAACTGCCTACTGGTGAGTCAGTGCCCGACATGCAAAGCCGTTTCTCTAGCAGAAAGGGAAGGCGCATGCTTGAGGACTCCAAGCCTCCTTGTCACTTGAAAGACAGAGGAGACTGACTGAGAAGCCATGTGCTGACTGAATTTAAAAGGACGGTGGAAACACCTGGGCACATCTGTGAGAACATGGCCAGAGAGGTTAAACTGAGGAAGGACGGTTCTTGCGGTCACGACCTGGGTTCAGAGAAGGAGAGAAGTTATGCACCAGCATGCCTCTCTCTGTTTCTATTTCTGTGACTAACCACTGACCAAAAGCAACATAGAGAGGAAAGGGCCTCACTGGCCTGCATGCCCCCTCTATCACTAAGGAAAGCCAAGGCATGAACTCCTGGAGGCAGGAACTGAAGCAGAGACCAGCAAGCAGAGGAGTGCTGCTGGCTGGCTTGCTCAGTGCTCTCCTGTACACCCCAGGACCAGCCACGGTTGGCTGGGCCCTCCTGCATCAATCGTCAACCAGGCCTCCACAGACCTGCATACAGGCCAATCTGGTGGAGGCAGCTCCTCAACTGAGCCATCCTTCCCGGAGAACTCCAGCTTGGGCCACGCTGGCCAACCGGGCAGCACACTAAGGGCATGACGTGACCAGCTGTCCCTCGCATGCCTCCCGGTGAGATGGAGTCTATCTCTCCCGAACTATGAGCCGAAATAAGACCTTCCCATTTTGGGTTGGCTTTTGGGGTGTTTTGTCACGATGAGCTGAAGCAGCCCCCCAGCTGGCAGCCGTGAGGGAACTACCCCACACTCACAAAACAGTGCTTCTGCCAACAGCCAAAATTAAACTGGGAGCAGATTCTTCCCCCAGGGTCTACAGAGGAGAGACCGGTAGACAAATACTCGGGTTAGGACAGTGGTTCTCAGCCTTCCTCATGCTGCGACACTTAACACAGTTCCTCATGCTGTTGTTGCCCCCAACCATGAAATTATTTTTGTTGCTACTTCTTAACTGTAATTTTGCTACTGTTATAAGTCATGATGTAAATTAGCTGCTATGCGGGATATTTGATATGTGACCCCCATGAGAAGATCATTTCAACTCCCCCCCCTCCCAAAGTGTTAGGCGGTCATGGACCCTGACCTACAGCACTGGACGGCACAAGAGTGTTTGGGGCCAGCCATGGCTTCAAGTTTACAAAATAATTCTGGTTCTTCCTTTACAGAACGGCTCTGATTACTCACTTTTTTTCTTACTGTGCTGACATGGACCTCAGTCTCTGGCTGCTGTGACAGCCCAGGATATGCTGTACGTCCGTCTCTTCCTGGGCCACCGGAACTCTTCTAAACTCTCACCAAACATGATGGATGCTACACAGCCCTGAAATATACCCTCTTTCAAACAGAAGGTTTCTCTTTGTCTGCTTTCTCTGGCTTTTTTTGTTTTGCTTTGTTTTGATTTGATTTTCAACCAAGAACTGATAAATCCATCACATCTTCCTTAGGAATCTGAGCTGACTATGTAACTTTTGATCTTTAATCTATGAGTTACATGCTCTTAATACAGACTTCTCCATTTTAGTTTTCTGTCCTGGATATATAATATGAACACCCACACTCTCTATCAGGAGAGAATATCCATCTGTGGAGGCTGGAACCAACCCCCCCCCACCCACACACACACAGCGATTTAAACCCAGCCATGGATGCATGACCTAGTTTTAAGCCAAGGGCTTTGTCCTCCAGATGAGTGATTCAATGACACAGCAAGAGCTCAGGATTACTCAGTCAGAGGCATCCAATACTAGAGGCATCTAGTTGTAGACCCAGCTGCAACAAGAAAGTATTGATGACTGACTCCTAAGCCAGTGCTCCCATTATTCCGGGGGTAGCCAGGAATGGCCAAGCAGTGTAGCACCTGCCTTTCTCTTGCCCTGTGGAGGCAGTGATGCTTGGCCCAAGAGCCATGGCGGTGCTCCAAGTAAAACCCAAGTGAGAGTATAAAAAGTGCCATCATAAATACAACTTATTCTAGAAATGTGAAGTAGTCCAGTAGGGTTTTTAAAAATGATTCCGGCATAAACTGTGAAAAGGACTGGAAAAGTACTATATATCTCGTAGGCTCCACAACGTTAACCTGACGAGAGACCCGGGCTTTACCTGGCCTCATACATCCACAGCAACTAAGCCTAGACTCTCTGATCCATCACTGCCTCCTGCCTACGATTCAGGCAATGATCTGCACCTTCCATTGTTTCCTGGTAGTTTTTTTTTTTTTTCAGGAATTATAAATAAATAATCTCTGGCCAAATGAAACCATATTCTCTTACCTTCCCAAGGAACATGGAATATGTCTAAACATCTTTTCTGCTATTTTAAAATGTTTAATGGAGAGCTGGAGTGTAAGTCTAATCTCCTATCCTTTCCTCCCCTTCGAGTCTCTTCTTATGTACAGGGATAGAGAATCGGATGAATAAGCGAATGCACAGCCACACAGCTCCTAATATTCTATCTCTGAGCAAGCCAACAAGAAGCAATTCATGAACAAAAATGGAAATAATTATGCAGGAAATGCTAGAGACTTTTAAAAAAAATATGTAAGTCAAGCTTTCTCTATGAAAACTACTTTCCTATTCCCACATCCTCTAGAAACGCTAGGTATTCTTTCATACATATAATCTACTTATGGAACATAGCATGACCTAACCGGCTTAGTCGTGCAGGGCATATGCAAAAGCAAGCTTAGAAAACAGCCTCAAGGCCTGATACAGGGGTTCATGCCTGCAGCTGTCACTAGGAGGCTTAGACAGGCAGACTGCCATGGGTTTGAGGGCAGCCTGAGGTACAAAATGAGACCCTGCCCCAAGAAAGGAGAGCTGGGGAGCCTCCTCAATGTGGAGACTATTAAATTTTCTTGTATAGGAGGAAGACACCATTTTTTTTTAAAAAGGACTATCATTCCCAAACTGCCAGAATGTAGGCTGTTAACCCTCTACGAATTCTGCATTTATAGAAAATCTGCTTCTGAAAAATATTTAGGATTATTTTCCTTCAACACATTTTGTTATCCTCTACAGAGAAACCACAAAAAGAGAGTCCAGTATTGGGCAATAAATCCCACTCTGGCCTCAGAAAGAACATGACGACCCCTGACTCCCTCCCTGTATTATTCTATACAGAAGTTGTGTGTCTACACCAGGCCCGGAGAACACAGCCAGGTCAGCATGAGAATCATGCGTTCCATCCTCCTTGCTTATATGGTCCTAAGAAACCATCTTCCACTAAGGAGAATAAAACACAGGGGCTAGGGGATACAGTTCAGAGGGAGCAAGCCTACCTAGGGTTCTCTTCTTCCTGTCTCTCCACCATGACTGTCTTCTTCAGCCTCATGTAGCCCAGGCTAGCCTTGAACTTGATATGTTAGCTGAAAATGACTTAAAAATTCCGATTCCCCCACACTCCCTCCATCCTGCCCACTGCTGGGATTACAGGCCTGTGCTGTCACACCCAGGAGTTTTTGTTTTTGTTTGTTTGTGTTTGTTTTTGTTTTTAATGTGGTACTGTGGCTCAAACCCGAGCTTATACCCCAGTCCCAAATTATTACTCTCTGGAAGATAGAGGAAAAGTAAATTAATAGGCACCAAAGGAGAGGAAGTTTCACAGTACAAAGATCTACAGTGAGAGAAGGCCCTGTCTGGTATCAAAACCCTAGAGACACTACAGATAAGGAGTGACTTAAAAAAAAATCTTCTTAAATCAGCCTCTGAAGGAAGACAGGGAGATACCCAATTTTCACATATTGCTTGCGTAAAATATCCTTAAAAACCAAAAGCACAACAGATACACAGCCTGGTCCTCATGTGAGACCTCTCACCTCGGGAGCAGGGCTGTCTCTGACTGTCGCCTGCCTTTGGTTCCCTTTCGCCCAACTGGGTGGCCTGGGTGGCCTCAGTAGAAGCAGACGTTCCCAGTCCTACCTGATACGACAAGGTGGGTGTATAACCACGGGAGGTCTCCCCTTCTCTGAGAAGAAAGAGAGGGGGCACGTAGAGGGAAGGGAGGGGAGGGGAGGGACCGATGGGGGTGGGAAGGGAGAGGAAGTTCTAACTGGGATGTAAAGTTAATTAATTAATTAATTAATTAATTAAACCAAACGAAGGCACAGCAGTAGAGACAAGTCATTACCCTGCTTTGCTCACTGAGGCTGCCCCGTTGTGCATCTGGGTGTGAAAGAAAGAAATGTGTCGCTTTATTCTCCTTTAAGGTTACTTCAGGGCATCTTTTTTTTTTTTTAAAGATTTATTTATTTATTATTTATACAGCATTTTGTCTGCATGTGTGCCTGCATACTAGAAAAGGGCCCCAGATCTCACTATAGATGGTTGAGCCACTATGTGGTTGCTGGGAATTGAACTCAGGACCTTTGGAAGAACAGCCAGCGTTCTTAACCTTTGAGTCATCTCTCCAGCCCACCTCAGGGGATCTTACTCTGAATTCTTCTTGTGCCCTTCCAGCAGCCAGGCAAAACAATCTAAATTAGTCCCCACTGTGGACGCCGAGGTCCCCCAGGCCTCTGGACAAGACTGCTACTGTCATTTGAAATTTAAGAAAAGCCTGATCCTTCACTTCTTTCAGCACCTGGCAGATGAACAGGCATGGATGTGACCACGGCTTTCCTTCGGTTTCTAAGAGGAATCCAGAAGCCACCGAAGACATAACCTCAACCACGGCACTTAGCAACACACCTAAGAAGGTTCTAAACAGATAAACAAAACTTTGTCTCTATAATCGACCTCCGCTAGTGAGACTCTAGCAACAGTGTTGGATAAGAATTCAAACGCCAGGAACGGAACTCTTCCCGCTATATGGGCATTCCCCCGTGGTCTGGCCTGATGGCCATGGGCACATCCCTCCATGCTAAGAATGCTCTATCACTTTAAGATCTCAGCTGACTTATACCTCTATGCACCAGACCTACAAAGCTTCTTGATTTTGCCTGTCTCGGAATTTATTTGACTTTTTCTGCTCTTTTCTTTTCTGTTCATGTGTAGACAGACAGTCTACACTTGGCCTTATCCAAAAACCTGCGAGACAATGAAGTTCAGACGATTTGAAAGCAGGTGCTCCCTATTACAGTCCGCTTGATTTGTGAATAGCCGAATAATTTACGCCCAGTAAGACACCTTAGAAGTTCACTGAGTGCTGATGAAAAACTGAAGAACAGAGATACAATAAAAACATCAGGCCTTTCCTCCCATAACTTACGAAGCTTCCATTTTTCCTGGCCAATCAGACATAGGGTGATAAGAGGGAACGGGTCATCACCCTACTACATCAGACAAGCAAAATCGATTCAGTTCATTTTTAATGAAAAATTTCCCCTTTGTTTCACTGATATATAATTCCAAGAGGCTAAATATATATTCTAAAGTACAATAAGAAATCAGTATGTTATGTTTAAAATTATACGAAAAAACAGAGGATCCTGAAATTAAATTATATATGTAGAGATATATAATTTTTCTATACAGTAAACCACAGCTAACAAGAATTCTGTTTTCCATCATTAAGAAAACAGAAAAGAGTAGGCATAAGACAGTTAACTAAATAAGGAAAGCACCATCCCTTTCATAACTCATAAAAACCCTAAATGTGCCAGCATACTCATTTGCCTTTAAAATGAGAGCAATGCCTGTGGCATTTATGGATTGTGAATGTTGTGACACATAACTTGACAAATAGAGATAGGCTGTTTTCATACCATCAACTTTCTGGAAACAACAGTTCCCAGAGACTTGGATGTAGAGTTAGGGATCAACTCCCAGTGAAGACAAGCTGGTTTAGAAATATCACCAGTGGGCCTTTTAGCCAGAACAAAGGATCCTTCAAATGAGTAATAACACCTTTGCAGATTAATTCGACGTTACAAACCAGAAAGGCAGGTTTTGGCCAGCCACACAGAATGATAACTATTGCAATCAACAAGACAGCCTGCTCCTTCCCAAAGGGAAATAAACCTTCTAAAGAAGTCTTAAGTGCTAAGCCTGTAAAAACCTACTCTGTCTTTATTCACTACTTTGAACAAATGGAGTTCTAGTTCTCTTGGAAAATGTGAATCACATTAAGTATTTTAGCTAGGCCCAGTAAGTAGGTACTCAGAGGAAACACTTCTCAGACACCAATAGGAACCTCTTGTGCTTAGGAAGCAAAATAAGCAACTCTTGGTGGCTTTTAACTAAGTGCCATCCTCACTTTCATTTACTAAGAAACTCCCTTATCATGAAAAAAAAATGTGTTTTTTTTCAAGCTGCTATTTTTTTTTCCATATACAATTTGTGTATAGTGATAAGCTCGGGCTAAAATTTCTCAATCTTTGGAGTTTTAGCTATTTATTGGTATGCACCAATCTCAAAACAGCAGCGTTCAACAGCTGTCATTGGCTTGTGGTTTACATTTGGCCTGAGCTCAAGACAGCTGGTGTTCACTGCGATAAAGAACCCGGTGTGACCTCACTCACATACTGACAAGTCACCTGACGTAGGTGGAAGGGTAGGGCTGGCTCATCCTCTCTCTTCACCTTATAAGTCTCTCCAGCAAGAGATCTCATGCTGAGGTAAGCCAGGGCTCAGAGAACACAGACAAAGCTGCCCAGCATGAGTCTTGTTGTGCTCTGCTGGTTACAGCAGGCCCTAGGGTCAGCCCAGAAGGGAAAAGAACAAAAACAAGACTCGTTCTCTTGACAGGAGGAAATGGCATGGGCCTACACTGAGTGACTGGAGGTGAGCAGAGGTTGCCACCTTTATAGACAACTGACTTGATTTATTTTCCTCCCAGCCTGGTTCTATTCTTTATAACGTTTCCCCCACCTAACTCATCCTTTCTCTCATAGTTCAAATTACAATAAAACGAAAGACAGAACAAACAAGAGTAAGTCATTCTGGCTCTCTATATTTAAGAAAGTATCCTAGATGCTTTCAAAAGCTTCACAAAAGCTACGAGAAGTGAGCATTTTGCTCCTACTTTATAGAATTGGAAGGGAAGCATGGTTACTGCCACACAGAAAAGCATGAGAAAGGATTTCTACGCAAATATATCTGACTTAAAGCCCCAGCTCATCCTGTGACACCAGCTATTCTTAAGAGGTGGACGAGGAAGCTCCCATGAAACCAGAGACGCACTCTGTGTGGGTCATACCCTCCCCCCAGCATTGGAAGGCAGAGGCAGGAGAAATGCTCCAAGTTCAGGGATACAGAGTGAGACCCTGTCTCAAACTGATAAACAAAAAGAGAATAGCACTTAAATTACTGTCAGTTTGTTAGTCATCATTTCACACTCTTTCTTTTAGAAGCACTGACATGGCTCCTGAGGTCATCACATCAAACAGTAAGAGAGTACAGCTATCTACTACTAAGTCAGATAGTAAAGAAATCTGAAAAATACAAAGCGAACATTGTTTCACTTTGGAAAAAAAAACCTACTTTATGGAGACAATTTTGTTGACACGAAAGTTGTACAATTATATGTGTTGTTGCTTTGAAAAGGGGTCTCACCCAGGCTGGCCCAGGCTGGCCCAGGCTGGCCATGACGTTACTATATAGCAGGGGATGACCTTGAACTCCTGAATCTTCTGCTTCTAGCTCCAAGTGCTGGGATGACAAGCGGATGTCACCACGCCCAGCTGCATGTATTATTTAATGAGCTAGGTTTTTCACAATTCAGTTTTGGGCTAGCGTAGGTGAAGTGACATTTACTGTGACATCTCCATAGATACAGGTCATTGTTTTGTTTGTATATGCTCCCGATGTCCTCCCTCCCCCCCCCTTAGCAGTCTACACCTACTCCAAAATAGTACTCTAATCTTCCCATTGCTCTTCATCTCACACACACACACACAGAGAGATTCTATTACTGCCTCCTGAACTAGTTTAATTCCTCAGTTTTAATTTATAACAACAATAAAAATATATATGTAATAACCGATATAAGCAAAAGTCCTTTTAGGGCTCAGTAACTTTAAACAGTGTGGCAATTCTGAACCAAACAGCTTAGGAATCTCCCCATTATACCAAGAACAAATTGTATTCTTGGTGATGAGTGTATATGTGTGTAGACGGGCAACGTTATTAATCCTTTATTTCTGGGAAGCCTTGTGTGCCAGCCCTTCCTCATTCAGTATGTGAGGAAAAGAGGCCACGAGGGCAAGCTGCCCAAGGCCACACACAGGGCAATGAGCTAGCAGTCTAAGAACATAATCTATGCAGGGAGATTGCCACTGAAACCAGGATTTTCCTTTCCCAATGTCTGACAGATCCTGTTACAACGGGAGCCTCTAAAATTCATGTCCGTAGTGAAAGAAAACACAGAGGAACACAGAGGAACCATGCATGAGGCTGCTCAGAGTCTCACTGACAGATAGCACCAGGCATTGACAGCAGAAATCATAACTACTACAAGGAAGCCAGTTCTGTGACCAATTTAAGGCACATGCTAGTTTCATCACGTTTGGACTAAAATACCAACGCAGGAACAAAAGGGGAATTTTCTTTCTTTCTTTCTTTTTTTTTTTACAAGGCGAATTTTCAATCACACTGGCTGTCCTCAGAATGTGTCCAATTCGTAAAGTCCAGGATCTCAAAAACTAATCTTTCTAAATTGGTTTAACCACCTAGATTAAATTTCAGAATAAGAAAGGGTATTGGAGCCAGCAGTGGGGGTATAAAATTTTAATCCCAGCATTTGGGAGGCAGAGACAGAAGGATCTCTGTGAGTTTGCGGCCAGTCTGGTCTACAGAGCGAATTCCAGAACAGCCACTGGACTGGAAAGAGGTGTGTTAAAATCCAGAGGTAATCTATGCAGTGTGATTGCATAGATTAGTTACTAAAACGGTACCTGTTAACGTCCTTGGTACAACAAATACAGTTTAACTCTATGAGAGCAGCATTAAGGGAAGGTGAGTAGTCGGTACTCGGTGGTTTAACTTTGTTAACTCCTCTATAAACCTGATTTTATGGCACCCCAAAAGACTTTAGCACTTGGCTTTAAAATTACAAAAGCTTCTGAACACTGAGAGATATAAAATGTTTCAGAAACCTTATGTGGTCCATTTTATTCTTTACAGGCTAGAGACAAGAAGAAAAAGACATTGTCATAATAGAGCCTTTTGTTTATCTGAGACAGGGTCTCCCTGTGACCTAGAACTTACGGGTGCCGAGCCTACAAGTATGGGCGACCACATATGCTGCCTTTTTTTTTTTTTTTAAAGAAAATAGGTTCTATTTCCATTGAAATCTTTGAAAATTCATTTGATAACCTGGCTTTAATGTTTTAAAGCTTCCCACAAGCCTCAGAAACCCATGTAATAAGCCAACAGGCTATACTTAATAAATACATCCTGTTTAAAATTGTTACTTGAGGCCAGGCACGATGGTTCACCCCTGTAATCTCAGCATCTAGATGCCTGATGCCAGGAAAACTGCCATGAGTTTGAGGCTATATTAGGCTACCCAGTAAATTCTGGACCACCATAGCTACAGCTTGAGATCTTGTCTCTCTCATAAACACGTACACAAAGCAAATTTATATGTGGTTATTTGAACAAACTCTAGTTTGAATTTTAAAAAGACATCTCATAATCTCAAAATGTACTGTTGCTAACGCCAACGATGATAAATTCATAACAGCACCCTATTTTATTTTTTATCTTTTTTCCTCTTATTTAAAGTAAATTTTTTTCTCACATAATATATCCTAATTATGGTGTGTCCACAGCTCCCCACCAACCCAACCCCCGCCCCTACCCCTACCCCTCCTCCCATCTGGATCCACTCCCTTTCTGTCTCTCATTAGAAAAGAACAGGTTTCTACGAGATAATGACAAAATAAAATATAACATAACAAGATGAACCCAAGTACATCACGTCTAAACTGAACAGAACAAACCAACAGAAGGAAGAGAGCCCAAGAGAAGGCACAAGAATCACATTCTAATTTTGTATAGAAGCCTTAAGAAAGTTTTTTTTAATCCATTCATCTTCTAATCATAATTCTTTCAGGCAGTAGCGTAGCAGAGACGGCTGCAAACACATCGGTTCTGGCCACCCTGAGGAGGAATCTGATTGTCTCATCTCCCCTTCTCCCTGGCTGGGCTAGGCTGCAGCTACTATCACACGTGAGTTTCCCCACAAACGGTGCTGCCTCTCTTCTAGCTGGTGGGCTCTCCCTGCTGATGCAGAGCCCGAGCTACCGTAAAAGAAGTCCTCCCTTGCTGCTGGGTAAAGGGAACAGAGCAGTCGGTCTCCTTCACAAGCCCTGGGTGTGGATGAAGACACCTGGGGCTCCCAGGCTGAAGAACACCGTCCAGGCTGGCCTGGCGCAGTGCCCTGACTTACCAACCAGGAAAGGTAACGACCAGGGTCCACCCACACACTTTGGGGGTTGTCACACAGCTACACAACTGTAGACCACTGGACTACTGCACAGCCCTAGGTGTTCTCTGCCTAACAGATACTCTACAAAGGACAGCCAGACCTCACACCAAATACTAGCAGCTCTTTGTCTTCCCCTTGATGCTCAACAAGTGAAAACCCTGGTAGGGAAGAAAGCACAAGACTGTGGTAAGCAGGTAGCACCAGACACACCCAGCCCCCAAGTACACCACAATATAAATCACCCAACCTCTTGCAGAGAGCACGGTCATAAAGCCACTGGCCTGAAGAGGCCTCAGAAACATACAGACGTGAAGCAGACTAGCCGAGCCTGTCCTCCTCTGGCCCAAAGGACAAGACTGACACAGCGGGGGGGGGGGGTCTGTGGACCAGATGTTGTTGTGTCTAGTCTCCTGACACTGATAGCTGCGCTGTGACTGCGCCGTGACTGTGTAGTAGGCACAGCCTACTTGTCTGTGGACGGCACGCCGTGAAACACTCAGAGGCGACGTTGTCACCTTTGCAACCCACACATGCTTTAGCAGGAGAGAAAGCCCTGATAAAGCTTACACGGCCAACCGCTAAGAACGGGCTATACAGTTGCTCTACATTATTCCTTCAGACCTTCTGTAAGACTGAAATTACTTCAAGAGAAAGCTAAATAAAATCTTTCATCATTTCTTAATTGGCTCCTCAAAAATTCCAGGGCTCCTTCACTCTGGACAGCCTGCAACCTGCTCTCTGATGTTTCTATCCCCAGTCCTTTGTCCTTCCTTAAGGGATCAGTTGAGGGAGAAGGCTGTATGGGAAAAAATAAGAAGAGAAAGCTGTGAAGCCCCAAAATGAATCATCTATATTCTATTCCACAACATAACACAAGATCCCACTGAAATTCTAGATATATGGCACATTTTAACTCCCCCCTTAACATTTATCACGCCAGCGTGACCGAAGAAAACATTCTGCTCAAGTCATTTCAATAACTATCTCTTCTACAAAAAGGTTAATGCATTAAAACTGCAGCAGTTGGGAAGAAAGGGATTGATTCATACATGATTCTAAGCGTAGGTTTCCCTGCTGGGCATCTCCTTACACATCCTGAGCAGGAAGGTGATCTCACAAAAGAAGGGCCCCGGAGGCGGTAAGGCTGTAAGAGAGGGCTGTGCACAGTGCTTGTTGCTTTTTAATCTTTATCTTCACTAATGCATTTAAGACAGGCCTTCTATCTAGCATGCACAAGGCACAAGGTCCTGGGTTACATTGCCAGAATATTCTTAACAATGCACACAAAACACACACACACACACACACACACACACACCATAAACAGAAGTACGGTTTCATTCAGTGGTCCACAAGGTGGCGGGAAGATTGGGGGATACGATACTCCATTCTCCCTCTTCCAGCAATGTGAGGCACCCTGGCACCTCACTCACTCACTCGCTCACTTGCTCACTTGCTTGCTTACTCACTCACTCAGTGAAGACATCTGAAGTGGCACCTGCAGTCCCACTGGCCTCCAGTATCAGGAAAGGTCTCAGGGACCTCAGGGAGGAGAGCATCCTGGGTCTCTGTGGTCCTGCTTAAAATTAGGATAGATGCAGAGGAGACTCAGTACTATAAAGCTAGGCTTATATTAAGGTGTTCAGGGGACAGTTCAAAAGGTCTGGGCCACAAGAAAGATAACCTGACTACAAGAACTGTAACTGACAAGACGGGCATGGACCCTCTCCCAGAGGGAAGGCCAAAGGGCACTGGGTGGTCAGAAATGGATTGGATAGGAAAAGCCCACGAGGAAACGATTCCAAAAAGCTTTGCTCTCCCCCACCCCCAAGCATTTCTTCCCACCTTGCCTGCAGTAACACAATGACTGGGTAATTTATACAAAGATGCATTCCTTGTGGCATTTCATATTCTAAATTTCATTTCTGCAGAGGAGTAAAAAGAAGCAGAAACATGATCTCTAAAGACAAAAAAAAAGACAAAACAAACAACAACAAAAAAAGCTAGGCGGAGGGAGTGGCACATGCCTGTAATCTCAGCACTCAGGAAGGTAGAGGCTGAGGGATCTCTGTGAGTTCAAAGCTAGCGTGGAGTACAAAGTGAGTTCAGGAAAGCCAAGGCTACACAGAGAAATCCTGTCTCAAAAAATCAAAACAAACAAAAAAACAAAACAAAATAAAACAACAAAACCCACAGCTGCTTGACTGGTTTGTTATAAATAGTTCTGTGTTATCCTCTATGTTATTGGCAAAATTCTTTCACCTACATTACAGCTCACCGTGGCTACTGTTCAGCTACTTTTAAATTTAATTTATCCTCGTTGTGTGCATGAGAGCTGAGGAGGAAGCGTGCACCTTGGTGGGCACGTGGAGGTCAGAGAATGTGGGTGTCTGAGCCAACTGTGTGGAGGAGGTTCTCTCCTTCTGCCTTTATGTGGGTTCCAAGGACGAAGTCGAGTTAACAGACAGGGTGGTTTAAATACGGAATACTTCCCACAGGCTCACAGGGGCGAGCACAGAACCTGAGGAGGCGGAGCCTTCCTGGAGGGAACCGTGTTTATAGGCTTGTCTTCACTCTGTTTTCTGCGTGATGAGGTGCGGCCGGCCAGCTTCCTGCTCCAGCCTCATGCTGCCACACCTCCCCCAGCACTATGGAGTCTCCCTCTGGAACCATAGCCAAAACAAGCTTTCTTCCATAAGTCACTTCTGGTCAGGGTGTTTTATCACGAGAAGTAACCAGTACACCCGGTGTGCGCAGAAGGCACCTTCACCCGACACGCACCATCTCGCTGGCCCTGCTCAGCTATTTGACTAACGTTTGCACTATCGAACCTCTGCTTCAACTTCCGGATTTGGGGCGCCTTTCTGCCCTGGCTCTACTACAGCAACCAAAGGAAGACTCAGAATGTACTTTTCAGCCAGTAAAAAGGGCTTTGAAGAACATCAGAGTGTCCAAGCGAGCGTGCTTGGAGACCTGGGTTTGATCTCCACACTAATAAAAAACAAAAATACCAAAGATAACTGTTAAACTAGCATCACGGCCGATACTGAACTATCGCAGAAGTTCCAGCCCACCTATGTGGGATGACTGGGTTACATAAAGGGTCTTCTGTGCTGTGGCCTGAAGGAGCTTTGAAGAGTAGAATGCCATCCTACTAGTGGAATAGTGGTAGAATGAATAGTTTGTTCCTCTGCCAACACTATCATCTTCTGGTCATTTGATCAGTCTCTGACTATCATACCCAACCTTACACCCAGGGGGGGAAAAAAAACAACTCATCACAGGCCTATCAAGGGACTTTCAAGAGGCATGTGCAATTACAACACATAACTCTTTACTGAAGCTCCTTCAAACAGAGCCTCCCAGCTTCGTGGAAAAGCCATAAACCCTGTAGAGGATCACGGGCCAAGCTGGAAAACAAAATAAATCAGAGTACTTGTTTTCATCTCAAATTTCTGAAAAGGCAGAGAGAGGAAGGACTACTGTTAGAACAAACATTCTACAATCTGCAGCTTTCTTACTCCGTGATACTTTGCAGGCGAGATCTTAACCCGGCATGGCTCCTCCACCTACTTAGGAGCTCCCAGAAGGGCTATAACGTGTGACAGCTTGTGCTATAACCACTGAGATCTCCAGAACTTACTGGGTCTCCTTCGCTTCCATCCCCACTTCCCAAACTCAGCCAAACTCCCAAGGGTGCTTACATGTCTATGACATGACATTCAGGTAAACTCTCCAAAGACACAGAGCTCTGACTGTGTCTCAGACAGGGTCGCTCCATGACCCAGCATGAGATGTTACTGCAGCTTCCACATCATTTAAGTCTTACAACTGGATGGGACAAGGCAGCAGCAGCCACTGTGCAGAAGCAAGTCCAGGGCTATATACGTTAGCACTCAGAAGAACCATGCTTCCCACCAGGATAATTAGAAAACAAACTGAAAATGCTGCCTAGTCAAAGCTTTCAAAAACGAGAAACGCCTCATGTTTAAATCCACTGGTTCTACGAAATACCTTTTAGCACTGCTTCTAAGAATATAGTAATTTCAAACAAACAGCAAGACGTTTGTTTCTCTTGTGATAAGACTGCAAAACCACAAGTGTCAGCTATAAATTCAAATACCTGGTAGACAGCAAACATTCAGCAAATTACCATAAATAATGAAGAGGAGAAAGGAAAGACAGGAGGGTAAGCTGGACCCCAAATGGCAATGGGGTTGCCCAGACAGTCTACCCTTCACATCTTCCCTGTCGATAATAGTCTCCATCACATCATATCTCCACTATGAATTTACTTTGCTTCTGGTTCATTGCCTTTTTTTGTTTAGAAAATTCAGACAAATTCAGTCCTTTAAAAAGATGCTGTTAAGTCTTCGAGAAGATGAAGGTGAAACGATCTTGGCAGACTCTGACACTTTCAAAAACAGAGTATAGTGAATAGAAGGTTGCGTTTCTGAACAATAAGGGATTGTATTCCAGGGAACCATTTTCCCTCTGCTGTATCATGAACCAGTTCCTGGAAAAATAAAGCGATTTTGGTGACTGCCATAAAAACAATAGAATGGGTCTAACTCCAATATATCCCAGAGTCACTTAATAACCAGAGTGCACACCAGAAGCCATTTTCCCCCACCGCTCAGTGTCAAGCCGCTCACTTTAAAATGCTGTTCAGCACATACTGAGCAGGAGGGAAACCAACCCTGCCCGGTTCTGGAGACTCAGCCAACTCTGCAGCGCTGGTGAAGTCATGGGTCTTGGGGGAGAACCACAACCATGGCTTTACTAAACCAGCACAACCCCTAACTACTTCTAAACATTTGTTCTTACAGCCACAGATAAGTGTAGTCCTCGCCCCTCAGCAAGAACACTTCTTTTTGTAGCAGACAGAGACCATTACAGAAAACCACAGCCAACCAAACTGCAGAGCTGTGGAGCCAAGTCCCAATGGATACATGTACAAAACAACCACTGCGCAAGGCTCAGCGGATGCTGAGGAAGAGGGTGGGGCAGAAGGATTGTTCAGAGGAACAGGGAGTCTGCTGTGAGCTTGTGACTCCTGGTAATGGTGGAAGCCACATTTAGAAAGTATCATCAACATGACCAGCTAAACATGACCTGAAGAAATGACAACACCAGAAATGCCACCATTGATGGGGGAAGCATAGGAGAAACTACAGAGACCTATACAACCAACTACAGGCAACTGAAGAACCCTGAGTGAGGGAAAAGTAAGTCTTCCTTGGGGAAGGGCACACCAAATAGCCCTGAAACCATACATATGGAAGTATCATAAGTCTATGTATTCAGGAATATATGTACATACATATGAATCTATGATGGATCAACAATTAATGAAAAGAGTGGCCATGGATTTGAAAGAGAGCAAGGAGAAATGTATGGGACAGTTTGGGGAAGGAAGGGGAAGTGAGAAATGATGTAATTATATTATAATCTCAAAAAAAATAAAAAGAATAATCTTTAAAAAGAAAATGCTATGTTAGAAAATAAGGGGCACTGGAGAGATGGCTCAGTGGTTAAGAGCACGATCTGCTCTTCCAAAGGACCCAGGTTCAATTCCCAGCACCCACATGGCAGCTCACAACTGTCTGTACCGCCAATTCCAAGGGATCAAACACCTTCACACTAGTGCTCATAAAAAAAAAAAAAAGAAAGAAAAGAAAAAAAGGAGGATGAGGGTAGTGGTAGATAGAAATAAAAGGGTACAATGAGTGTTTAGATATAACCAAAGTGTGTTTTATGTATGTTTGTCTATGTCTGAGCAAAACACATCATTTTATGATTAATGTTGGGTAATAAAGTGACTGACATAAAAAAATCCATTAAGCTTAAGCCTGTAAACGCCCAATGTTCAGCTGAGAAGTTGTCAGCAAAGAAAATCTGTGTCATTGCAATTTTATAACTCACTTAGGCTCTCATGTCAGAAAATTTTGACGCAACTCATTAATACTCAAATAGCCAAATACCTAATAAAACGGGTTAATTCCTCACGATTTTCAGTTAAATAGTTAATATGCTGGAAGAAAGTGAAATGGCACTAAAGAAATTTATGGTAGACATTAAGAATCGTTTTATAATGTGAATCACCAACTCCTAAATCATGGGTTTTGGAAACTCAGCTATTCCTGAGTTAGAAACAGGATGATGCCAGGTCTGATTACTAATCACATCATTACAGGCCTGGCCTGCGCAGTCCTGCTTCTGCAGTTGACTTCCTGGGGGAGCTGGAAATGCCACTGTTTTCTCTAATGCTGCACCCTCATCTTTAATGCCAGAGAGCACCCAAGACCCATTCATCACTTTGAACAATGAAGATGCTGAGATCCTCAGTTCCCACATCCGACTCACTGCCCCTTTCCCCTCACAAATGCAACACCCTCACGCTTCCCGATTTTATCTGTCCAGCGGCCTGAAATGCAACACTCAGCCCAGGAACTGTCCTGAAGATGAAATCTGTGTCGCTCTTAACAGAAAAGGGGTGTAGACAGCTGTGAGCAAACCCATAGCTCCAGAAGAGAAACCTTCAGCACCCTCACCCTCCCCTCAGCTGAACATAAAAGGTGAAGAGTGGCCTGTGGGGTTTCCTGCCATACTGAACAAGAGCCAGGGTCCCTGCACCCTCACAGGTCTGTGAAAGGCTCTGTGACCTTCAGCAAGGCTGAAATCACTTTCAAACTCAGTGTCCTTGTTTGCAAGAGGAATTATAACCCTTGCACAAACCTACATCACAGGCTGTATTGGGAGATCAAATAAAACATACCTGGCAGCTCTCTTTAAAAGCAGAAAGCACCGCAGAGATGGTTTCAAGTCCCATCTCTGCCATCCAGTGCTGGAGGCACACAGTCACGTCTCTATTTCACGTTAAACAGGCTCCGCAGAACCGAGACACGGCAGTAAAAGCACATTCCATCACTTTGCTAAAGTAATCTTTAAGGGAATAAAGGGGCTGATGAATCTTTCAGATTTTTAAAATTGGGGGAGGCGGGTAGAGCAATATGTCCAGTGTTCGCTGGAACTTGTGTTCAAGCAGCAGCCTTGTGCAAATTCTTAACGTTACCAGATTCCACCCAAAGTCCAACAAAGGACTTTCTCTCTCTATTCCACAAATCCTGTATTATTTGGACAGCCCTGTCTTGTGACTTTGTTTAAGTCCATGGCTATTTTACGGAAAGGAAGTCACCTTTCAGCACACTAAAGAACTTTATATCTCTAGCCTTGCAAATCCTTAAGCCAGCACAGTAGAGAGGATGACTGTATCAATCTAACTCCAGTGCCCACTGAACATTAAGCGAATTGAAAAGGCCCTGAACCCTTGGCATCCAGCTTTCATACCAGGTTTGAAGACAGACAGACACTGTCCAAGAATCCAGTCCCACCATCACTCAAAAACACTTAACTGTCCACCCAAAATCAGACCTACTGGATGTATACACGAGCCAATGAAGACGCTTTGACCCTGGGTCACCAGAACACAGAACGCAAACTGGAACATTTAAGCCATTGTTAATACAACAAAGCCTTGGGCGTGGACCATACTCAGTGCAAACAGCTGCATATCTAGGATGGCAGCGCTGCTTCCATGATCTGAACTGGTTGTCTAGCCTAGGGACCACTCAGAACTTGGGCTCCTCTTTGTGCTTGCCCCCATTAGCACTATTTCAGAATGTGAAAGTATCTACCGTGCAATAATGACTCGTCCGTTTTTATTCTGTCAAGACCATGTAAGCCTCTGGGAGGAGATGTTTGACGCTAAGACTCCTGAATCATTCAAACTCCCCTAAAAGTCTGTCTTCCACTCCCTAACCGGGACACAATTTCCTTTGCCACCCCACTTTCCCTTTGTAGAAACCTACTGTGTTTTCTGAGATACACATTCTTGCTTTTACAATTCTGCTTGTGTACTTTGTGGCTATTTTCAAATGGCAAAAGGCTCTCTTCCTCTCCTTTCTTGACAGCATCACAACCTACCATGAAGGGCCACACCTGTAATTCCAGCACTCAGGATGCTGAGGCCAGAGGATTGAAGGTTCCAGACTACCCGGGGTGCAAAGAGCCTCAGATCACAAACTACATGAAGGATAGTGAGGACACAGAAATGGCGGGCATTGATTTATAAGCATACCTCCTCACGTTTTTCAAGATTGCACTGAGTTCCCAGTGCCTCCGGAAGCAATAAACCCAGGAATCATTAGGGACCTGACAGCTCCCTAACTGCAGGGCTATTTTCTTCCTCTGTGCTTTAGGTGGAGAACCTCTCAAAAGGCTCAGAGTACACCATGCCCTGGAAAGGAGCCACCAACTGAGAAGTTACACCTGAGCAGGCTTCCTTTCTCTGTAAGACCCCTGATCCAGGCCTGCCATTCTTCTAAGGCCTCCCTTCCAGAAGCTACTCGGGAGGGAGCTGGGGGTGGGGAAGGGAAAGCAGCACAAACACGCATGTCAATGAGCAGTGACCCTGCCAGCCAATTAAGGAGACACACTGCTGGTCTTCGTGGGACGCTGCAGGCAGCTCACGATAGACGGATAATGGTTATGACACCAAGCCCCAGGAGACGGGGTTCGGATGGATATGAAACAAATACACACACTGACAGACAAGCGGAACAACAGGATGCTATGTCTGCAGCGGCTCGGCTCAGAGAGGCTCTGCCGGGAGGGAGACTGTGCTTTCTGAAACTGCCTGTCCTCCCCTCTCCCACTCTCTTCCACATGGACACTAAGTCTCTCTCTCTCTCTCTCTCTCTCTCTCTCTCTCTCTCTCTCACACACACACACACACACACACACACACACACACACGAACAGCCACATCCTGATGGCAAATCTTACTCCACTTTTCTAAAACACAGGTAACCAGCCCTTTTTTGCATAAGTGCCTCTCCCGCACCACAGCCATCTGCCCATCTGCAAGGCTTCTGATCATCCAGGAGGGACAACATGTCCCTCCGCTCCATGGCACCTTCGATTTTCCCTGTCGAGATGCTAAAACTGCCCGCCCAGCACCCACTTCAGGCCAGCAACAGGGCTGCAAGGCATCAATAGCAGCGAGTTTAAGGCAACAGGTCTGGGTGTTTCAGAGATGCCCCACTGGGCAAAGCCAAAGGTTAAACTTCAAGAGAGAAAACAATTCCGGGGAATGTTTCACCAAACACTGGCCTGGACTAGCATAGAAGCTCACTGCCAAACCATTTTCATTCCCCCAAAGTTATTGAGAGCCACCACCCCCAAAATAACTCCGCTGTGGCAGCTTAAAGGAGACAGGAGGCTACACAATGACTCGATAGCCACAGAACAGCTCCTAGGCAGCTAGACAGAGCTCTACCCTGAGCACAGGAGAGCGAGGGGAGGGACCCAGAGCAGGGGGAGCAAACCCAGAGCATTTGCGCCAGATTCCACCCCCACCCAACTCCAAAGCCAGAGAGACTCAGTGCTCCAGTCCTCCTTGAGCCTCATAAGAGAAGTCTTCTGCTACATTTTAACAGGAAAAGCAAAACTGGTCTGCATGCAGAAAATATCGTTTACCACTTCCTTTAAAAAGAAAAAAACTCTCACCATGTCTAGACAGTCGGGGAGAGGGGAGCCATGAGAAAGGGCCTCAGGTGCACGGCTCCCAGGCTTTCATCAGTGCAGGCTGGCAAACACATCCTCCACACACTTTACGTGCCCCAGTCACACCAGCCCGCCAGAAGGATCATTCTGACAAGACTCTGAACACAAATTCTCCAACCCCACTGCCACAGCCCTGTCTACCCCTAAAACTGCAAGTGACGCTTTTGTATGTTTGTTTATTGTTAAGTTAGCAGAGAGAGGAATGGGTTCTATTACAGTGTTGTCATACATGGGTCATTTGTTCTTACTCATCTCCCTCCTCCACTAACACACTCCTCCCCTCCTGGCTCCTCTGACTGGTCCCCAACTCCTCCCAAATAGCAAATAGTCCCGTCTTCTGCTTTCATGTCACATGTGTCCTATTACTCTTGTTTTTCCTCTCTCCCTCGTCTCTTAAGATCTCTTTTTTCTTTCTCACACCCTCTTTTAAAAAAAAAAGATTTATTTATTATTTATACAACATTCTGCCTGCACACCAGACCTTACTATAGATGGTTCGGAGCCACCATGTGGTTGCTGGAAATTGAATTCAGGGCCTTCAGAAGAACATCGAGTGTTCTTAACCTCTGAGCCATCTCTCCAGCCCTCTCACACCCTCTTTCTATTTCCATGGCATGTACACACACACAAACACACACATGCACACACAGAATTCAAGAGTCTACTAATGAGGGGAAAGCAGGCTATGTTCATCTCCCTGAGTCTGGCTTATTCCACTCAACATACTGATCTTTGACGCAACCGCCTCTTAATTTCGTCCCCGTGTGTGTTTTTGCTCTTCCCTCACACCTCAGAGTACCTTAGCAAGCAAGGCTGACTTTAGCATGTCTTGTTTAGAATCTGCCCGTAGAATTTCGGTATAATAAAGACAAAACACGAATTCCTACACCTTGATCTCCAAGCAACCCCTGCAACCAAGTCCTGACTCACCACAGCTGGAGCTACTCTCCCCACACCTGGGACCCAGCCACTGGGGCATCTGTGTGCAGATCTTTTGCACCTGCCGTCCTGTCTGGGACCACCACCTGCCCCTCCGTTTTAATCCATCAGAGTGTGTTTTGTGATTCCTTGTGCTTTGGAAAGGCGGCCTAGAGAAACAAGTCTTCACATATGAGGAAGGCCTGGAAGGGTGGGGGAAAAGAGAAGGTCCTCCAGGCGTGAGGAAGAGATGAGCAAGACACAAGGAGGCCTAGAAAGCAGAGAACAGCCGTAGTCACAATGGCAGAATTAACATGGAAGTCAAAACTGCACGAATGTGGGACTCTCTTGCATCAGCCTGGCCAAGGAGTTACCTGAGCTAGAAATTCCCTCAATAATAGATACACACTAAGAAGTTACGGATTAAACGGGAGGTGTGGCTATTACCTAGGGAACCAGGACTGTGCTGGCTTTGACACTGCACATCAAAAGGCTTCAAGGTGGTGCTTGTCAGAATGAGGAGGAGTCCTCGCCAGTTTCTCTGTATGCTAATTAGCAGGTAAGCGGAACTGTGGACGGTGAGCTAGAACACCAGCAGCAATTTCCTTCACAATTTCTCAAGAATAAAGGACGATCTAGTCATCCTTCCTGCCCCTGCTGCTCCCTCTCCTAATGCTCCAAAGTGGTGTTCTTTACCCCACATTTATCACTATCGTGGCCAGTAAGCTATGGCCAAGATATCCTCAGGGGAAAGACAGCACTTCTGGGTCCCTGGCGAGACGGCCTGTGACCGGGCTTAACACTAAGTTGATCCAACGCAAGATAAGAAACTTAGGGTGAGAGACGGAAAGGAGATGAGTACAAGGTCCTGAGGCCTGGTGCCTGGGCCCCTGGGGAACCAGGACAGATTTCCCATGAGTAAAGGTCAAATATTAGCTGTTTTTTTGTTTGTTTGTTTGTTTGTCTTTAATTGAGTTGCAGGAAGGGCAAACAGACAGCATTCTAGAAGTACACGAAATCAAGTCTTTATCTTTGCAATTTTTCAGAGACTTATCCGAAGATCAGTTTGTACCCTCTCTAGGGCAAAAAAAATATCTTTTCAATAGCAAGTTCTCTTCTGTAGTCTGTGCACAAATCTTGCTCGTAAGACAATAAAAAGCACTTGTTTATAGCTATAGCAAAGGGTATTGAGAACCCAAACACAGCAGGTAGCTCTCCATCTGGAAGCAAGGTGCATCCCTGACATTAATTATTTCCCTTCAGTGTTTGTGTGGTGAGCGTGTCGGGCAAAAATCCTGCAAGACACAGGAGCATCTGAGCATTAATACTGCTAACGACTGTATGTGCCTGTGCAAATGACCTCATATCGTCTTTTCTACAGGAATTTTACAGCTTCCAGAATCTCTGGATGTTTGTGTGTGTGTCGATGTCTCTGAAATCCCCATAGTTCCATCCTCACAAAGCACACAGCCACTGATTCCAGTCAGCTCTACCACATTTGATCTGGTCTGCATCCATCTGCCACAAAAATCTATCCCGATCAGCCCTCCCCCCCCCAACACCCCCTCCCCCCTAACCCATCTCTTCAGTCCACCATATGCCAGCTGTCACCTTTTCCAACCCACGGGCAGATATCATTCTTCTGCCTCCAAGCCTGCCCACAGTGGGATGCTCCATGAAAACTTTCCTAACCTCAGCTCCCCACACTCCTGAAGATCTCTTCCCCTGCCAACCAGGCCACAGGCCTGGCTTCCCTGCTCAGCCAGCGTCCTGGTCCTGCCCCTCCCAGCTTCCCCCAGGCCGCTCCTTGTCTGCAGAGTTCTACCTCCCTGTCTGCTTTCCCTCTTGCCTCCCACTGCCCCTGCTGCTCTCTCTGCCCTGGCTCTTTCTGGCTGTGCCTGAAGATGCCCAAGGTGATCATGCTGGCCATCAGCACCTGCGTTCCTACCCTGGGAAGGGTCTTCCTGTTTCCTCCACCTTCTTCAGATCAGAGAGAAGGCCTCCGTCAGCAGTGAACAAAAGAAAGCACCCTTCCCCCACCCCCACCCCAGCCTTACTCATCCCCTCATTCTTCCTCATTTCGCCATTGCATTCTAAGGGATTTCACACACACACACACACACACACACACACACACACGAGATGACTGTGTGTGGCCTGGGAAAGAAAGCACAATGCAGTGGCCACAGCTGGCGCACTGTCTAAGCTCTCAATTCAGGCAGCCCTCTGTTGTTTTGCCTATTGGTAGAGGCAGGGTGGTGTACACTGCATAGCCCACGGAGCCTAAAAAAATGACTGCCTAACTCTCACCATAAGGTTTGCCAGCCCCTGCCAGAATGTCACTGTCCCATCTGCTCCGTATTTCCTGCTGTGTGCCAGGCAACCTTCAGACCATCTCAGGGCACTCCCAAACCCCAGCAGGTGGACAGCTCTCAGAATCACCTTTTAAATCAAAGAAAGCAAACGGGAGGCCGGGGCAATGGAGTGGAGGCATGAGCAATATGGAAGGTGGATGCAAAAGAAACAGAGGGACAGCGCAACAGGCCTGGCGACTGAGTTTAGGTGCTGGCAAAGAGAGGAAGACCCACTCAACAGCAGCATCCGGGGCTGTGTTCCTCGGGCAAAGGCGAAGATTCCACTCAACACCCACAAACCCAAGTTCCCCATCAGGGCTGACCTTCACACCATCAGTGGATTTAAAGCATAGTGCCTGGCTCCTTGATAAGGCAGTCAGCGCTGCCAGAAACGAACTGGCCCCGTTATTAAGGGACAAACTAAAATTCAAGGTTTTGGTAACTATAGCTAACACGAACAATCGATGACTAATTCGAGTCGCAATCCATAGAGCTGAGCATATTTGTCACCCTCAAAGGCACAAACACTAAAGCAAACAGAATCATGTCTGGCCTGATAAAAGAAACAGTTTATGACCTAGCAAGACTCATCCTCTGCACTTATAGATGAGAAGGCGAGGTCCTAGCTTAGTTAAATCCCCGTTACATCACGGCAGGCTAAGGGAAGGAAGGAAAAACAGAATCCAGAGCTCCTGATGAGGGCCCAGGATGCTTCCCACAGGTCCAGTCCTCACAGCTGCAGGAGAAGCCATGAGAGAAGAAGTGTGGGGACAGCGGCAAGACTATAAAAAATGAGGGCATGGCCTGGGGAGCTGACTCAGTGAGGGGCCTCCTGCATATGAAGTGTGATAGCATGAAGACCTCAGTTCGGTCCCCAGAGCCATGTGAAAAGCTGGCTGCAGGGGCTGGGGCTCGTGTTCCCAGCATGGGTATGGGAAAGACAGGTGAATCCCTGGGCCTCCGCTGGCCCACCTCACCTACTATGTGCGCTCCAGGGCTAGTGAGAGGCTCTGTCTCAAAAGATACAGAAACAAAACACCACCACCACCAACAACAACAACAAAAATGCAACGGTACCCAAGAAACAATACCCAAGGTTGTCCTCTGCGGTCTCTACACGTATGTACACACAGGTATGTACCACATAAACGCACACAGACAAAATGAGGGGGCAATAAAAGAAGACTTGCCCAGTGGGAGGCCTCTGTGGGCAGTTCTGGCTCTTATCCAAGATAACCTCTCTGACAGCCTTGTTAAAGCATCCAAAAATCCTGAAAGGAAATTATTTTAGGTGCTTACCCTTAACTGTCTGTTCTGAAAAACTGGACACTATAAATCCCCTTATAAAAAAACACTTGAGAAATTTTTGCATACTAACCCGTTTAATTCTGTAAATAAAAGTGAGATGGTTTGCTTTAGTATCTGTATGTAAAACTATTTCATTCTACAGAACAGATTGAGACAATGCACAAAGCAGGAGGCAATCACTAGCTCTTAAAAGAAGTACACTGTCAAAAAATTTCAAACCGAAAAACCTTTCCAAACTTTGCTTTTAGAAGGTGTTAATAAGTTGCCATCTTCACGAAAGGCGAGCTACTGAGTAACAAGGAGACAGTCATGGTTGCTGGACATGCAGCATGAGCCCGACCAGCTCAGCAGCTCCCGCTCCCCCATCCTCCCTGCCCGCTCCTCTGCCTCCTCTTCTGCCTCCTCTTCTCTCGCTTCCCACTGAGCGGTGGACGCAGGAAGCACACCTTATCAGACACCGTATCTAAAGCATCTGCTGCTAGGTGTTCACACAAGCTGTGCTCAACACAGTCCTCTGCAGGTCTGACTGACAGGACAAGCTGGGCCCACGGCATCTTAACTCCTACAATGCCAGACACGCTTTATTTTACGGTCCCTTTTGCTCAGTCACGCCAACATCTCCTGTGCTCACTGTCGGTAACAGCTTCACCCAGGCCAGTCAGGACCCCAGAGAGGGAGAGGTCGACCGTTCCTGTGCCTGGAGAGCTGGAAGAGCAGCAAGAAAAAGTGGCCACCTGGCCTGAGGGAGCCTGGAGGTCGGCTTTGAAGGGCAGGAGAGCCTCTACGCTTGCCCTTAGCAGATGAGCCTACAAAGCAGGGAAAAGTCCGTGGAGAGGCACCCGGGTTTGCAGCATGGCCGAACTCCTGGGTCACATACCCAAAAGAGCACGTGTCCACGGTCCATCCAGGCAGCACAAACGAACCTCTCACAACCCAGAAGTAAAGAACAATCCCGAATGACACAAGACCCTTTGTACAGAGTGAGTGTGCTCCAAGCAGGCTTCCGAGAAGATGCCTGCGGTGCATCCGTGACTTTGTGGTACTCAGAGCGTGGCCTGCAGGGACACATTCCACTTGAAAGCAACCGTCATGTAAACAAAGCACACATGAGGAGCTGGGCCCAGCAGCTGACTGCAGACAAGCGAGCCTTTGCCACCACATCTTGTATTAAGGGTTCTCAAGTGCTTTGAAGAATTAATTGATTTCTGTTCTCCCAACGGCCCTGGAAAAAAAAAACACTTGTTCAAATTTGGCTTCATAATTTCAAACATGTCCAGGTTCCTAGGAGTCAGCCAAACATGAATTTCTCATCCAGTGTGTCGAGGGGAAACCGGGTGGAGATGAGTCACAGCAGGCAAAAACTTAGAGCAATAGCACTTTTACAAGTAGGCTGTAATATTCTTTTGTCCCTCATTGTTTTTTTTTCTGACAGTCTCACTATTGCCTCTGCTTCTATCACATCTATGATATAGGATGATAGGAATGTACTACAGTACCTAGCTTTAGGCCACAATATTCTACACAAACCAGACTTCAATTTGAAAAATACATTAAACTATAAGGAATGTCAACCATGGTTGTCCTGGGCTCTGAAGTTGTAGGGTGATTTTCATCTTCTTGCTGCTATTGACTGAGCAGAATCTTCAGAGAAAAATACAAATCTTAAGAACAATCTGACGAGTTTCGAAAAATGTGTATCTACATAAGAACCCAACAGAAAACAAAACATTCCCGTTATCGCTTGGCCCATTACTTAACAGTACACCCATGAGCGCACGCACACACACACACACACACACACACACACAGAGAGAGAGAGAGAGAGAGGGAGAGAGAGAGTGTGTGTGTGTGTGTGTGTGTGGTTTCCCCTCCACATGTATGGTTCCTCTTCCCATGGATTCAGCCAATTGAAGACTTAAAAAAAAATGAGTCTATACTAAATATGCACAGAAACTGTACAGTTGTCTACACAGTTCTAACTCTGTAATAGATTTAATATGTGTTACGCAATTTTATCTGAGGAACCGAAGTTCTTTGCAGATTTTGATATCTTCAGGGCAGGAAGGGGCTGGAACACTGAAGGCCAGCTGTGCACACATGGAGATTCCCAGTTGTGGTTATGAATGCTCAGACAGACACATGGAGACGCACGCACGCACGCACGCATGCACGCACGCTCACACACACACATAAACACAGCAACCTTTTATCTTTTTTTTTCATGTGTATGTGTTGTGTGGGCTTGAATGAGCTCATTTGCACCACACACTGCAGAGGCCAGAGAGGGCTTAGGATCCCCTGAGACTGAAGCCACCAGGAACGGAAGCAACCAGGTCTCCTACAAGGGCAGTAAGTGTTCTTCAGTGTTGAGCTGCTTGTTGCCAGTGGGTTTTTTGTTTGTTTAACTCGTTGCCCAAAGAGACCTTGAGCTTGCTGAGAGCCTCAAGCTTCTGCCTCTGGGATTCTGGGATTACAGGTATGAGCCGCATTCCAGGCTTTAATACTCTCCTTCATTTTCCAAATGCTGAGGGTAGTTGATAATTTAAGTACTTTCCACTTTAAAAAATTTAGAGTAAGTCAAAATTTTAAAGAACTCATTAATTGATATCCCTAATGACAAAAGATTAATACACTTGCCTAATAATCTTAAATTATGACAAAATACCATGACCAAGCCTCTCATAGTGTCATACTGTGTTTGCCTCCCCTTTCTAAGGTTATCAGTGTTTGGTGACGTCACATCATTTATTCAACAGATACAACCATTTGCCATTTTTTTTTCAATGACTAATCCTTTAAAGTTATGCCAATTATTTACTCTTAACCTACCAGAGGGGCCCAAATGAGAAAGATTTCATAAGTGCCTAGAGATTAGTAAATAGAATCTAAAAGAACCTTTTAGAATAATTTGTTCTGGTTGCTATGAAAAATGTTAGCCTGGGGGGTTCATAAACAGAAATGCGATGGCCAAACCCACACTACAAACATGTGCAAGACAGCCAACACTTCGTAATCTAAAATAGTGCAAACTGCATTTTAGAAAAATGAGAATTTCAAGTCATCATTTCCCTGCTTAGTCAAAAAGATCTTACCCAAAACCATGGTCTCTGAGGCTTCTCTAACGACGGACTGCAGGAGACACACACCGACATGCTGCTGAACTCCCCGCCACCCTTTACACTTCCCAAACTCTGAGGAGAAGGAGGCCATCTGTGGGTAGGTACTGCCATATTTGCTATTTTGATAGCTACATCCAATAGCAACACTATCTCTAACACAAACCATAGTTGGGCACAAGCCAATAAACCAACTCGGCCCTGATCTACACTCCAGTGATAGATGTAGCAGGGCTTGATACATGCATGGTAAGAGAAAATCACCTGAAACTGTAAGTTGTTAATCCCATCCAGTCTCCAAAATGGTCTGAAAAAAAGCATAAAAGCACGCTCGCACACACACACACCAGTATTTTCAAAGGGTGAACCTTTAAGAGGATCAGAAATGGGCTTGTAATTATATTACAATGTTGTCTGCCTGTATCACTGTGTTGGCATTTGTACTAAAGATGGAAGGGCATCTCTGCTTTGTGGTAGGCACAGGATGAGGAACGTGCTGATAGGATAAGCTAATTGTTAAAGAACTGAGGAACACCCTGATAATTCTTCAAGCAGTATAGTTAATTCACATCTGTTGATTAAGATGCAGATCCTTGATATCATTACTCACACCTCTTAATTACAGATTCTGACACTCCCCCCACCAATTAGTCAGCCTGAAAGTGTAACTCTCTATCCCAGAACTATTACACAGACTCACCTGTGAACACAAGGCGTTGTATTTGTATCGAACATGCTTTCGGACCATTGTGTAGATTTTATTTATCCATTCTGTAACTGACTTCTACTCTTCCTTACTTCTCTGTGGCCTTGGGGCAAGTTAGAACATAACAATACAGAAGAGAGCAGCGAGGGGCGACCAGACCAGCAGAGACTTAGAGAAAAGCTTAAGTCTAAGAAGCTGAGCAGCCAAAGGCCACAGATCAGAGTGGAGCACAGGGAGGGGAACCCAGGTGCCCCGAAGAAGACCCCACATCACCACCACCTCTCTGCTCCAGCCACGGTCACAGGCGGCCTGCCTCACCCCTCCAACACCATCAACTCCCCACTCGCAGTTACCAGTCCCTGCAGCTCCTCCAGCAGACGCTCCTCCCAAAGGCTACCTGCGCTTACACCCTGTGCACTGCTGAGATCAGCATCTCATGTTCCCTGCTGCACATCGGCTCGCCTTCCTTCCATCGTCCAGCCACCAACCTCCGACACTCTGCTAACGCCAGTGCCATGCTTTCACCGCCTCTGTCCATGTCACTGCCTCGTCCCCACTGTCGGCACCTCCAGGTGAAATCACTGTACGCCCCTCCAACTCCCCCAAGCCTCTCCCCCAGGCATCTCCTTCACAAGACCTCCTGTGAAACCTCCCCGCAGGTACAGTTATCACACGACGGACGCCTGTACCGGAATTACAACAAAACACACAAAACCTTTTCCTAGCGGCTTGCAAACTCAAGGGCCATGGCTCTGCTGCTCTAGTTCTCTTTGCTCGTAATGTCACGGTAAAGTAATCGTTCTCAGAATTGACAACGAAGAATAGAAGCTAAGCAGAAAGCTGTTTTCGTTGGAAAATAAGTATATCTATAGAGGACGGACATGGTTCTTCTGGATGTTTCTCAGCTGCCCACAAAAGCTGGAGCCACTGAGAAGTCCTAAGGATTGCTCAGCACGGAAAGCAGGACCTCAATGGGAGACAAAGCCGGGGGGGGGGGCGGCAGGGAGGCAGGCAGCTCGGAGAAAATCTACAAAGATACCATGATGGGGAACGTGACAGCGATACTTGAAGTGTTGTGGGGAGAGAAAAAAGGAAAAAAAAAATCCAAAGAATCCCATTTGGGAGTCCAGGATTCCATCTGTCTGTTCAGAACAGACAGGCAAATCAGAGTTGTGCTTCTGGGTGTTTCCTGACAAGCACCATCCCTGCAGAGAACCCCGCCCGGGAGAGCCTCCTCCCATTTAACTCCCTTCACAACAACACGAGGCGTGATGCTGAGATTTAGAGAAGGACATGATCAAGACGGCACCAACTCCTCACAGACAAGCTCAGAGGGGCAGGACAACAACATGGAACACGATGTCAGGGTTCTGGGAAGACAAAACCAGAAGACAAAAGAAAGAGCAAGCACAATTCAGGGGACCCAACAGCACAGACAGTTTCAGGAGAGAGCAGTGACAGCAAATTTGTCAGCACAGAGCACATTTAGCGCGTGAGGTCAGTGACGCCACAGAGGCAATGGTTTCGGTAGGGAAACCACAGACAGACGAGAATTCAAAACTGCAGGAGTTTGCCAAAGGAGCCGTGCCTGGTGGGGCACAGCCAGTATTCCCAGTTATGTAAAAGGCTGAGGCAGAAGGAGAGCAGAAGTTCAAGGGCAACCTGGCTACAGAGTGAGTTCAAGTCCAGCCAAAGCAACTTAGTGAGCCCTGTCTCAGGACACAAAGTGAAGAGTGCTGGAGGCACAACTCAGTGCCCGGCATGTCCCTCGAGGATGTGATGCTCTCGGGTTCCACTCCAGCAACACACACACGTACACTCACACCAAGAGAGAAGAGTGGGAGAAAAACACTGTGTAGGAGGCTCACAGTCAGGAAAAGAAATCCACACATCTTTAGGATAGGCAAGACTTGAGCGGAGTCCTAGTGCAGAAAGGCGAGGCTCGGATATCCAGCTGGAGAAGGGACTGTGGAAAGGGTTGGGACCCTGCCACTTAGTTGAGTAAAGGCATACAGTTGTAGAGGACAGAGGAGTGTATGCACCCTTTCTTCTAGGTCATTCCCTCAGGCTGGGCAGGGTTGACCAATCAATAGACCAGGAAGTAAGAGGTCTGTAAAAGCTGCATAAAGGGGGTAGAAAGAGTTACACTAGAGGTAATAGAACAATGGCTACACAGACTTGGAAAGCTCTGCAGACATATTTGAGAAGACAATTTCCTCTATCAGAAATGGGACAGAAGCAGCAGGGAATAAGGGTGGCTTCACACATGAAGGATGCCCACTGTGGATATCACCAAGAAAAAAAGGAAAGCAGAAAACCGTGGAGATGTCCAGAGCACAATGGTGCTTATGTTCCATAACTGCAAAAAAGAAAGCAAGCCTGGAAGAAGTGGATGGTGGGAAATGAGCATTTGGGAGCTACAGAGGACAGGATGGCAGGTTCCAGCCAAAGAGAGATTGAAAAGTCAAAGGACTTTTGAGGACTGACAGGTTCGGGAGGTGATGAGGCCTAAAGCACAGCCATGCTTGTGGGCTGCTTTACAACAGTGGTGAGGGTCTCGGGGTCAGGGAAGACAATGGAGAAGAAATCTGACAGCACGGTGCACTGCCATGCTGTCCAAGACAATTTCATCATGGGTGGAAACAGGTCCCCATCACCGTGGACTCCAGAGCACCCGCTGGCCACATAAGGCTGAAGGGCACTGGAAATGTGGCTGTGTGGCTGACTAATTGATTTTTTACTTGATATTAATTACATTAACTTTAGGTGATCACCTAAGAGCTATCATATTAAATATGTGGAGTTCTTTGCACAACAGAACCCCAGAAAAGGCATTGAGAGATACAAACATGCTTTGGCCCTGTTCCCCAGAGGCTCAGTTAGGGTGTACATTCTTGTATCCTAGGCATCAGGTTGGCTTGTTTTGTTAGTTTGTTTGTTTTTTGTTTGTCTGTTTGAAGTTCTCAGATGAAACCCAGGTTGAAAAACCCTGGAGCAGAGTTAATGAACATGCACTCTGGTGACAGATTACATGAGTCCAAAACCCAGACCTACAGACTTGCAGCTGTGCGACTTTAAGCAAATAACTGCTCCTGTAAAATGGGCATAGTAGCAGCATTCACACCACGAGGTTTCTCTGGATGTTAAGTGACTCGGCGTGAACACGATGGTGCTTCACACCAGCACCTTGCACAGAAGGGGTGGTTAACATGTCGCTTTGCCATCATTCTGAATGACGTCGGCGTTAAGGACACAGCAGCTACAGAAGAAACCGTGGTGTGAGTTGTTTAAGGCTGAAATCTCTTGATAAGCTCAAATTAAATAGACCGACTAACTCCCTAGCAAACTACTGTAATACAGATGGCCACAGAAGAAAGGCGAAGGCCACTGGGTCAGGAGACAGCCAAGTGTCAGTGAGGTAAAGAAAGATGGTGTGTGTGAGGGGAGGGTTACTGAACATAATTCTATTTAATGCCTCTGCCCAATTTAACATGAAGTAATTATCAGTCAAGTGATTATTTTATGTTGTCTGTTTTCCCAGATAAAATTCACAAATAAATCCAGAAAAGACTGATAAAGGAAAATACTATTTTCTAATAAGAATGCTGAAAAAGAAAAAAGAAAAGAAAAAAAAAAAACTGCAGCCAGCACACCTTTAATCCCAGCAGAGGATTAATTAAAAGGAGGCAGAGGCAGGCAGATCTCTGAGCTTGAAGACAGCCTGGTCTACACAGTGAGGTCTAGGCTAGCCAAGGCTACACAGTAAGACCTTTCCTCAATAAAAAGAACACAAACAGAACACAGTCATGTCTTAACAGAGTAACAGTACACATTTTTTTTTTCATTTTGTTATATTTTGTTTTCATTTTTGAGACCAAATCTTATTACATAGCTGTTAACTTGACACAAGCTAGAGTCATCAGGGAGGAGGGAGCCTCAACTGAGAAAGTGCTTCCTTCCATAAGGTCCAGCTGTAAGACATTTTCCTAATTATTGATCAGTGGTGGGGGAGGGCAAGGATCCAGCTCATTGTGGGTGGTGCCATTCCTGGGCTGCTGGTCCCGGGTTCTGTAAGAAAGCAGGCTGAGCAAGCCATGAGGAACAAGTCTGTAAACAGCACGCCTCCGTGGCCTCTGCATCAGCTCCTGCCTCCAGGTTCCTGCCCTGCTTGTGTTCCTGACTTCCTTTGGTGATGAAAGGCAACCAAACAAACCCTTTCATCCCCACAGCTTTTGGCTGTGCTGCTTGTGGCGGCAAAAGAAACCCTAACTTAGTAGCCCAGGCTCAACCTGAACTTACTAGATGGATAGGCTAGCCTCAAACTCATGCAATCCCCCAGCCCTGGCCTCCAAAAGTCTAATGTCTGATTAATTTATTCTTCATGACTGATAAGCTGTGAAGTTAATACTGACATAGTTAATGTTGGGGTCTTTGCTAAGATAAACGTTTGGTCCTATTTGCGGCTACTTTTTTTTTTTTTTTTGAGTCTTGAAACATTAATGCATTAACAACAGCACATTCTTTAAGTAAGAAAACAAATATTGTTACGTGTGAATCTGAAAACCACCCTTAAAATTTCTTATTTAAGAAGAGTTAACAAGACAGTGAAAAGGAGAAGGGGACATTTTTCAAAGGTGGAAGGACTGGAGACTGGGCCATCAGGCAATGCCTGCCATCACAATCTTGTTTGATATTTCTATAAACTTCACATAAAATTCAAGTTTCTGCTCAAATTTCATTTGCCACGGCCAGAAAAGCTACATTCCCAATTTATAAGCAAAAATAAGTGATAAAGTAATTTCACTTACATAGGCATACATTTTGGGGCTACTTTATTGGGTTCTTCTATCTACTACCATTCTAACACTTATTTCCACCCCAATACCTCCCAATCCCCCAACCCTGGGTAGGACAGAACGAAGTTTAGAGGCGAAAAGGGGGTGTAGACCTTTTTACTTCCTGCTGATTAGGGGTGTTAGGTACCTAGGGGCAAGTCCAGTCTCCATTGTCAGACTATCCAGAGGGCCAGCAGCTGTCACCGGCCCTTTCAGGGCTCTCCCAGACACACCCTCTCCAGAGTCCCCAGAATTAAACCATCTGCAGCTGGCAAAAATCACGCCCCTCCTAGAGCGCCAGACAATCATAGTTAACAGCAGTGGACAAACTGAAGCAGTCCCATACCCTACACCTAGGATTAAAACAAAAACATTCACATAACATAATGGAGTTTTTAAAAAAAAATTGTCACTGCACACTTATTCACAATTAGTAACATACCAGGCTGGGAAACTTATTTCAAAGATGTCCCTACACAACCAAGATGTTTGAAAATAAAATGTGTGTAGACCTAGTGTTTCAGGTGATTTCATTATGTTCCAATTTTTGCCTAAATAAAAAACAAAAACAAAAAAAAACTTTGCAATTTCTCTTAGCGTACAAAGCAAGGGGTTTCCTTGTTTTATTTTTATGCATTAGTCATCATAATTTGCTTTTTATTTGCCCTTTCCTCCACTACTCCCTCTTCATCCTCTCCAAAAATTCTCCCTTCAGCCTTCACATTGCGTGTATTCCGTCACCGTCTCTCCCTGACCCACTAAAAACATCTTTCTCCCCTCTCGTGAACCCCTTTCTACTTCCATCTCTCTCTCTCTCACACACACACACACACAAACACACCTACCTTCTGCCAACAAAAGAAAACACACAGTATGTGCCCTTCTGAGTCTGGCTTATTTTGCTTAACATAATGGTCTCCCTCTAGTTCCTCCCATCTTCCTACAACTGTCACAATTTTCCCCTATGGCTAAAAAAGGCCATTGTGAGTATTACATTTTAATAATCCATTCTTTTGTTGATGGCCCTCTAGGCCAGTTCTATTTCGTGGCTACTGTGACTAGCACTGCAAACAAATCTGGATGTACAGGTCTCTCTGTGACGTGCTAAGAATCCCTCCAGCATGTGGTATAGCCGGGTCCTATGGCAGTTCTATTTTTAGGTTTTGGCGGCGTTAGACTGCATTCCCACTAGCAGTGTAGTATAAGTTGGTTTACCTGCATATCCTTGCTAGAATATGTTTGTTGTCTGTATTTCTGATGACAGCCACTCTGACTAGGGTAAAAAGCTGTTTTAATTTCCTTGATGGAGAAGGGTGTTAATCACCTTTTCAAATATTTATTGATGTTTCTTCTTATGAAAAATACCTATTCAGTTCATTGAAGGAATCATATTTTGTTTAATGTTTATAGTTTTTACATACTTGAAATAATAATCTCCTGTCAGGTATAGAATTAACAAAGGGTTTTTTTTTTTTTTGTCTTTCTTTCTTTTTTTTTTTTTCCATTTTGTAGGGTGTCTCTTCAGTATGCTGTTTCCTTCACTAAGCATAGTATTTTTAATTTCACGGGATCCCTTGGAATTATTTCCTGTGTTACTAGAGTCCTTTTCAAAAGGTACAGAAAGCTCTGACTTTTGTTCTGCTCTGGAAGCTTCTAAGTTTCGGGTCTCACATCCTGGTCTTTTGTCCATCTTGCCGTTTTGTGCAAGGTCAACAGCAGGGATCTAGCTTCCTTCTACTACAGGTGGATAGGCAGTTGTCCCACTCCACCGCCACTTACTACAGAGGCTGTCCCTTTTCCCACTGACGTATGCTTCTACCGCCTCTGTTGAAAATTGGGTAGTTGGGGCTGATGAGCTGACTCTGCAGTTAAAGCCTCATCGTGTTATACCCAGTTCGCGAGCCCCCAAAAGATCTCCAGGATCGACTCCGTTGCAAAACACATGAGGGTCTTTTTATTGTAAAATTACAAGCTGCAGCTGGGGCCTACACAGCCCCACCGCCGAAGCGGTGGGAACCGAGCGCCCCGCCCCAGGTTAGTTGGGTGATTTAAAGATTCTGGTCCATCCCAGCATGCCCAAGGCAGGGGTGATTCCTGCCTGGCAAGCATCTATTGGTCTAGGTGTTACATTTTGAATCGATTGGCTATAGGGAGGTTCCCAGACTATTGATCATGACCAGTTGTCCCTCCCTAGGGGGAGGGTCCAGTTTCCTAGCAACTGTATCTCTAGTGGGTGGGGAAAGAACGCAGCTAGGTGGTTCTTCCCCTCAGGGCATTTACTAACTATACCGCGCCTACTCTGCATCTTAAAGATCACTGCTACCTTATGTTTTGGTCTCTCAATCGCACCACACATGACAAAGCGGTGGAAAGAGAAAACCGCCTCAGCCAAGCTGTCCTCTGACCATCACGTATGTGTACGCATACACCCTAAATAAAGGAATAAACAGAATTTTAAATATTTAAAGAAAAAATTAGGTGGCTATGGCGGCTTGACTCCACCTCCTCGTCATCTGCTCTGTTCCATTGGTGTAAACTGTCCTGCCCTGTGCCAATATCACGCCGTTTGTTGCCACAGTATCCAAGGGAAACCAAAGTGTTCACATTCTGTCCAAATTTTTACTTAAATGACAAAGTCAGAACTTTCTTGAAGGGTGGTCTCCGAGGAGGAGAAGAGTCCGTCCACCCTCGAGGAGGAGAAGAGTCCGTCCACCCTCTTTTCCACAAGTGTGTTTCACACTTCAGAATGACGCCTCACAGGCTTCACACGCTTCTGAAGTGCTAACTGTGTCTGAGGATCAGCAGGGGCTGAGTTTCACAGCCCAAACAACTCACGGCACTGCCCGCCCTCGCCTAGCTCCTCATTAAAGAGACAGGTTCAAAAACTGTCAGGGAACGTGTGAAAAAAAAGACTCCTCCAATCTCTGCTGACACAACTATAGCCTCTGCGGGACCTTCGACCCGGGAAGAATGCCATCCTCCACCCGCTCATCCTTATGGATGCTCTTCTCAGCCAGTAAACGAAGAACCGTAGAGATTAACACCGCTATCAAATCCTGAGGTGTCCGAGGGTGCCGATTCTTGCTGTGTCCCTTTCATTTGTGCCTTTGGTCTATGCAGAAAAGCAACCAGGTTGGAGAACAATTGCAGGCTGAGATGCTTTCACGCGGTGTTGGCTAATTTACTGAATGAGGTGCACATCTAGACCTGATATAAAGATATTACGGAAGAAAATGCCTTACTAATATGTAAAGAACCCAAGAGGACATGCACCTTTTCCCCCAAAGAATACGCTTTCCCATTTCTGCCAAGACTGCAACAACTTCCGTCTCCGCCATAATCTAGACTGTGGCGGTCCACCGTCCTGAAGGCCTACGGAACAGCTGACGCGTGACCGCACTGATTCCACCAGGCCTAGGACCTAAAACCCGGTGTTACAAATTCCTTAGGTGGGGGGAGGGAGTAGGAACTTAAAAACACGACACAACTCCTAACATGGCCTGGAAAAGGTTGGAATATGCCTTCCAAAGTAGCACTTCAGTCCCTGGGGTGGGGGATAAGGGAGAACAGGAATGTTTTACAGGCGGCTCTGCTTTCAAGGGCGCTCCTAGTGAGCAGGGTGCCTCACATCTGCGATCCCAGCCCACAGGAGGGGGAGGCTGGAGAATCAGGGGTCTGAGGACAGCTATGTGAGTCCCCACCTCACACACACACACACACACACACACACACACACTCATACGAAAGCAGGTGTGCATGAACGGGCACATGCACTTGGCAGGCTTGCATACGTGTGCACACAAACACATACACACAAAAGCACGTGCACACGGGCAAACACACACAAGCACACACACACACAGACAAAGGCAGGAGCTAGAGAGATGGTTCCGTAGATAGGAGCAATTGCTGTCAGAGGACTGGTGTCCAGTTTCCAGCATGCAAGTCAGGACCTCAAAACCCCAGCTCCAGGGAACCCACGGTGGTTCTGAAGGAGAATGGCTCCCACAGGCCCATGGTTGACTGTTTGGGCCACGCTTAGTGGAATTATTTAGGAAGGATTGGGAGGGGTGGCCTTGTTGGAATAGGTGTGGCCTTGTCAGAGGAATTGTGTTACTAGGGGTAACACACCACGCCCAGTGAGTGAGTGAGTGAGTGAGTGAGTGAGTGAGTGAGTGTGTGTGTGTGGTGTGTGTCTACCTGCTTGCTGCCTATGGATCAGGAGGTAAAACTCTCAGCTACTGCTCCAGCGCCGTGCCTGCCTGCTTCCCACCGTGACAGAGGCATAACCATTTGTGACTGTCAACAAACCCCAGTTAAATGTCTCTTTTTATAAGTTGCTCTTCCCAGCAACAGAACAAGCAACTAAGACAGAACCCGACGCCCTTGCCTAGCCTCCGTGAACACCAGCACACACAATTAAACACACACACAGTTAAAATTAAATTAAATCTTCTAAAAAAAGTAAAAACATAAAACAATTAGGGCCAGGGATGGTGGTGTACGCCTTTAAGGCAGAGGCAGGGGGATCTCTGTGAGTTCAAGGCCAGCCTGGTCCACAAAGCAAGGCTAGGACAGACAGAGCTACACAGAGAAACCCTGTCTGGAAAAAATAAAACCACTAACAACAAAATGAAAGCTCTCTCTATATATACCCTAACTCTAAAACAGCTGAGAATTCTGTCAGACTTCTGAATTAACCACTAGTCACCAATCAATTAACCCTAATAGAGAGTGCCAGCCTCTGGGTTAAGGTCAGGGATGGTCCCTACACCCCGGCTTACTTCTCAAATTAAAATAAAGCATAAAATAAATGCACAACAGATGCACATCTTACGTAGAATTAACTGCACGTATCTTTATATTCATAGACATTTTAGAACTTAATAATGGGTGCCCAGCACAGTGTACTGGGTGACACATCTGAAAAAATAGCTAAAATATGCAGAAAAGTTAACGAAAGATACATATTTCTTAGCGGCAACAGAATTTGTCTCTTATTTTATTATGCGTTTCCTAAATGTACTTCAGTCCCTGGCAACAAGTACTACATAAATGTTTGCTAAGTTAGGAATGAAGTTTTAAAGGGAAAAAAAGAAATAAGGGGACACTGGGAATTTCAATAGCTCTGAATTCTAAAGAAAATATCATGAATTTTTTTTAATTTTACTTTGTTTCGAAATATTACCATCTTCCTTACATGATTGGCTGGTGAGTAAAAAAAAGCTGTGTGTAAGTATTTTGGTAGCAAAACACTTCGGCTAAAACAATTCAGTTTTTTTTTTTTCTTTCGACAGAATGTGGCTACGTGGCCCAGGCTGCCTCAAACCTGAGACCCCCCCTGCTTCGGCCAACAACTGACAGTTAATTACAAGTGTGCACCGCTCTGCCCAGCTGCTTCCTGCAGGTTAATATCTGTGAGGCTGTCCATGCAATATTATCTACTCCTCCCAAATGGGGTCAGTGGCTTCCTGAAAACTCCCTAGTGAGCACAAGTGGTAAACCTGAAAGTAGACACGGACTCGAAGGGATGGGCTGCCAAAAGGTCAATACACAGAGGGCACACAGGGCCGGCTGAGCACAGGAAGGGGGGAGAGGCCAGACGGGCTAGAGGAACAGTCAGTTAATGGTTGCTCTGTAACTAGAAAGGGGCTTCAAGAGCTCTCTCCACAGTGAAACCAACAACTCAGCTGTGCCCGACGCTCCCAGGCCAATGCAGGGCAGACCGTGTACCCACTGCCGAGCCAATGCCGAGCCAATGCCGAGCCAATGCCGAGCCACCGGATTACCCCACTAAATAATTGTCCCTGATCACCCACAACCTCCTTGGAAAACACCCTCAGCATCCCTCTTCGGCCCCTCCCACATGCTCTTTCTCTCTAGCTCCCTCTCCCCCAGCGTGCCTCCCTCTCCCCACTTCTCTCTCTCTCTCAGCACTTTTGCCATCTTTCTCTATGGAGCCTTGCCGGCCAGGACAGGGTAATGCCTCTAGAGGCAACGCCATCCTTGATGCAGCAAGTGCTTCAGAGATTCATGAATGCGCTGTGTGCAGACACCTCTGCATTAATTAAGGGCTTCCACTTCTCCTTTCAAAAATACAATGGAAACAGGAAAGGTTGAAGAGCCACAGGAATGACATTTAAATTCCGTCATGACTGTCCTGTCTGTAAAGTCCCAAGCATCTAGCTTAGCAAATAGTGAGCTGACTGCTGAGACAAAGGACACCAAGAATAATGCCAGTCTGCCCAGAAGACTAGCATTGAGCTAAATTCCACCAGTGGCACAAGGCATATGATGTAATACTTTCATTTACAAAACATCCTTTTCAAGGATTACATCTAATTCACTGAAATAAGTCTGTAGAAAGACTGCTTTGAGGGGGGGAATCATTTTAAAGCTTACAAAAGCCAAAGCATTTGAAAGGCTCAAAAGAATACATTTTGTTTTTGTTGTTGTTGTTGTTCTGTTTTGTTTTTTGAGACGGGGTTTCTCTGTGTATCTTGGCTGTCCTATCCTTGCTTTTGTAGGCCAGGGTGGCCTCGAACTCACAGAGATCTGCCTGTCTCTGCCTCCCCAAATGCTGAAGAATGAACTTCTAACAAAGTTTTCCATTAATCCTATTTCTCAATTTAGCATTATCTTTTAAAAGAGTTGTGTGTTTGTGTGTGAGGGAGAGAGACAGACAGACAGACTGACCGACAGAGATGGAGAGAGGATAGAGAGAGCAGCTGTATGTATGGACGTTAGAGGAGAACTTTCAGGAGCCTGGTCTCTTTCCACCATGGGCTCCAGGGTCAAACTCAGGTCGTGAGGCTTTCTCGGCAAGCACTTCGATCCGTTCGACCCTCTCGTGCTCAGCCCTGTCACGCCCCTAACCTGATTCTTAAAGATAAAGATGTGAAAAGGATAGTATCTTGCAGACTTCTCTCCAATCCGCCACCCCCCTTTTTTTAAGATATGGTCTCAGTTAGCCCAGGCTGGCCTTCAACTCTCTCTTTGTAGCTGCGGCTGGGCCTTGAACTCTCTGCCCTCCTGCCTCTGCCTTCCCAGCGCTGGGGTTACAGGCCTCATACTACCACACCTGACCACAGAAAGTCTTCTCATGAAACCTCGGCATTTATTCCATCTCCCCGCTGCTAAATGCCACCTACAGCCCCTTCACATTCCTTCTTCCGTTCTTGTCGGTGGCCATTCCCGTCCCTGTGCGGTTGACAGCACCCCTGGCTACCTACACCAGCATCGGCCCATCTGCATCTGTCTCCCCTTTGTCACAGGCTGTCCCATTACCTGCTTTTCCTTACCAGCCAATCTGTATGCCTTGGTCAATCAAATCCTTAAACTAAACTAAACTAAACTAAACTAAACTAAACTAAACTAAACTAAACTAAACTAAACTAAACAAGCCTCCCATGGCCTCCACCTGAGTCCCCCAGCTACCATGCCATTACTCCACGCTCCTCATGCAGGAGTCCCACCCTCTCCATCTCTAACTCCCCACCCTCCTTTCCCACAGTCCAGGCATGGCGGGTCTTTTCAATGCACCTGCTCGCCAAAGGCCACTGGACATGTCAGCCTGTGTGCTCTGCCACACTAAACTCTCCCTACCATGGCTGTGTTCTCTCCCGGCTCTGGAGGTTGACCTTTCCTGCCCACTGTGCTTTCACTTTCTTCTCAGACATCTTCCATGTTAGGATAACAACTGCCCATGCTTCCAGCCTCAGTGAGTATGACGCTGGGCAGTGTCTCGATGCTTTTCTAGGGCGTTTTCTGGGAATCTCAAGCAAGAGCTCTAACTCTGCTTACAGTACAGATGCCTTACCTCCCAGCATGCCTGGAACCTGGACTTTGACCTCACCAGGTGTAACCCTGGCAGGTGACCCTCCAGAACCATCCTCCAGATATTTAGGTTCTTTGCCTTTTGAAGACAATAGCTTCAGTCTCCAGTCCCCCCAAGGAAGAGCATCCCCCCCTCTGGAAAAGCATCCTTTCTTTCTAAGTGTCCCTTTCTCTTCAGCCTCTCCTGAGCCCATGTTAAGACATCTTTATCAAACCCGAACTCTGCTTCATGCTACCTACTTCAGAAAAAATAAAAAGCATATGACTTTTTCATATCAAAGTCACAAATTCTGGCAGGGCCTGAGTCAAAGTAAGTGGCAGCCACACCTCAGCTTCGGAAACGGTCTCTATTAAGTTGGGATTGAGTTTACTGCGTATTTATAATAATGAGCACATGTGCTATGCTGTTTGTTTTTCTTCAATTCACGTATTTACAAGATTCTTAAAGGTAGTCCATTGTACAAATATGTCTAGAAATGACCGGAAACACCAGGCCATGAGGGAGGAGGGTGGGTAGCTGCTATACCTCCCCTATAGGATACAGTCCCAGGGTTCTGCTGCAGGCTGCAGCAAAAGGAAAGCTCACGGAGGAGTGCCCACAACCCCCACCTGCATCGCGAGCCTCCAGGCCGACCCGCAGGGCCACAGAACTGTGTCCAGCTCTGCGGCGCTCCTACACCACTGCCCTTCCCCGCAAAAGGAGTACTCTTCCTTCTTCCAGGAGTCACTCAAGAGTTTTACCTTCTTGAAAGCCGCCGACCACTTCACTGGACTTTAAGAAGAATTCTCCTTTGGGAACATCGAGAAAGACCTGGACGGCAAAAACTGCTCTCCCACTACTGTGTACAAAACACCCTCCTAACCAAATCAGACGTGCCTGACTGTTAAGAATCCACTCGCCAACTTCACCTAGCTCAAGATATTTACCAAGTTTGACTATGTTTTACCTATTTATTTTGTGTGTGTGCATGAGTGTGAGAGGACATACATGTGCCACAGCGCACGGGTGCACACTGGAAGGCAGCATTCAGGACTCAGTTCTCTCTTCCTCTACCACGTGGGTCCAGGGGAAGGCTCTCACGTCACGGATCCTGGCAGCAAGCACCTTTATCTACTGGGCCACATCACTGCCTCTACGGATTCTTTAAAAAGTTTGGTGTCACAGCTCTAAATGGGATGTCCCACCCAGTACCACCCCTCAGAGCTCAGAGAGCTCCGAGGAAGAGAAGGCGAAGAGAGCGTAAGAGCGGGAGGGGATGGAGGGCAACCAAGCCCCCTGCATCAGCCGAGCAAGGCACACATGAACTCAGAGAGGCTGGAGCAGTGTGCGTGGGGCTGACACGGGTCTGTGCCAGGTCCTCTGCACATACACTGAAGCTTTCCGTTTAGGATTTTTATGGAACTTCTGCACGTGTGAACGAGTGGGGCTCTGATTCTTGTGCCTTCTCTTGGGCCTCTTTTCCTTCTGTTGGGTTGCCTGGTCCAGCCTCAATGTGATGGATTTTTGGTTTTATCTTACTATATTTTGTTTTGTTAAGTTTGGTTGTGATCTCTTAGCAGCCTGTTCTTTTTTAATGAGAGACAGAAAGGAAGTGGATGCAGGTTGGGAGGGGAGATGGGGAGGAAGTGGGAGGAGCAGAGGGGGGACTGTAATCAGGATTTACTGTATGGGAGAAGAATCTATTTTTAATAAAAAGAGGTCCAGATAGGGAAATGTGCAAGTTCCACGCTCCTGGAGTGGCTAGGGCAGTCTCCATCCCTCTGTAGACATCAGACTCCAGCTTCTTCCGTCTTTCAACAGAAACTCAGTGCCAGCAGCTTTACAGGGAGTTTCCAGGTGCTTAGTGGGGGACCAGGACAACCAGGGTTTTGCACTCCTTGGATTCAACAGTTACTGGTTTCTCTGCCTCCCGTGCATAAAGATAACACATTCTCCACATATAAAGATAACCACCAGCAGACTAAGCCAGCCCCAAAATTTTACTTTATGTGTGTATATGTGTATACTACTAGTGTATATATAAAAATTAAACATATTTTTTTTCTACTGGCTTCGCTCCTCTAGAGATCCTTGATCAATACAGTTGATTTTTCAAGTTAAAATTCCAAACTTAAAAAAAATAATAAGTTTCCTCCAAAAGTTTGTGAGCATAGAAATGATTTTTTTTTTTTTTAGCCCAGGCAGTGGGTGGTACACACCTTTAAAGCCAGCACTTGAAAGGCAGAGGCAGGCAGATCTCTATGAGTTTAAGGCCAGCCTGATTTATAGATCGAGTTCCAGGACGGCCAGAGCTGATACACAGAGAAACCCTGTCTTGATAGAAGGTTGTTTTGGTGATGGTAGTGGCAGTCATAAAACATCTACCAGTCAACAAGCGCTGTTTTAAGTGACAGAGATTGCTATCTAGCATAATCTCTGAAATTTAACATATGGCGACCTTGGCATAAACGTGAATACTACATGTGTATTCTCACATTTGTGTAAATTATCAAGTCCCTAGCAGCTGCTAATAGGCATTTTTCAAGTACTGTCCTCAGGACTTACCATGTTGCTTCACACTTTAAGTAACACTTGAAAATTCAGCGAAAGCTCTGCTAATTAAAGAAGATTCTGTTACAATTAATTTTGGTTTTGAGATGAGTAGTTTCTGATACATGTGATTATTTAAAAGACTCCTGAAACCAAACACCATACAATCCAGCAAGCTTGAAATCCTAACACCTCAAGCATGCTAAATCCCTGGATCCCTGGAGCCCTGCTCTTTCATGGGCCTCGGTTGCTGACTCCAGCCATGGCCAGCTGATCGGCCTATGTTAGACAAAACTAATCATACAGGTGCTTGTCAACGTACCAAGGACTAAGCTCAGTTTGTCCAGGCTCTTTATTTACCATGCCAACTAGCTACAAACTTTTCACTGTGAACTTAATCAGAATCAAGACCAGGAATTGCTTTCATCATCATGTACCAGCAGGAAGCTGTGGAGAAAAGGAATAGACAACAGCTTCCTATCTCTAGAGTCTGGCAGCTCCAACACAATCAGGAGAACTCAACAGTGCTGGATACAATCACCCTCGTAACTGGCGTTTGCTACTTTGCGGGTTCCTTTCTCTCTTCCACGCTCCTCCACCTTATTAACCTTCGACCACTAGATAGGAGGAAAAAAAGGATAAAGGGGAAAGGAGGCGAAATTGTGATTAGGAGCATCAAGTTCCTTGGGGCAAGTCTGATCTTTGCCCTCAGGATATCCAGCTCCTTGTTTCTCTGTGCACAACTACTTGACAACCCAAAACCAACCGTCATCCAACCACCAAACATCCGACAAGAGCAGCCCCGCCTCTTGGAGCCCTAGCCTTTATATAGCTCCTGAAAAGTTCCCTGAATTCCAAACATCACAAACTGGCAGAAGCTATCCGCGGCTGGCAAAACCACTCCCCTGCTAGAGCAAGAGGCAAATCACAGTCCCCTCCTGTGAAGCAGCCTCTTATCCCCACACTTAGGATGAAAACAGGAACATATTCCCTAACATTTCTGTGTTGTTGTTGTTGGTGGTGGTGGTGGTGTTGTTTTAAAGAAGCCAAAGGTACAGAAGGCTCCCTACAGCCTCACTACCTCAGGGATGCGGGTAGGAGGTGAACATGACCGACGCTGCTCTGAACAGCAGAGCGGTCCAAGGTATAAGAAGAAGCAGGCAGAAGCAGACACCTTACAGACCCGAGAGGTCGTAGCAGGTCGCATTAGGGAGCTTGGGCTTTGCTCAGAGTACCCTGAAAACCACCTGTGAATTCTGAACAGCAGACTCACCGTGGAAAGAGAAATAAACTCTAACGGTGGGGGAATAAGAAGGGGGAACGGAGAGTGGTGCGCAGCACTCTGACCAAACACTCAAAGTGAAGGTAGACGGACATTCCCTGAATACCTGCCATGTAACGCAAACATTTTTATACTATTTCTTTTTTTTTTTTTTTTTTTTTTTTTTTTTTTTTTTTTTTTTTTTTTTTTTTTTTTTTTTTTTTTTTTTTTT
>REGO01000089.1:2306035-2326983 GCA_010120015.1 Rhombomys opimus | reverse complement strand
TTTGTCTTTTGAGACTGGGTTTCTCTGTGTAGCCTTGCCTGTCCAGGCTGGCCTCGAACTCACAGAGATCTGCCTGCCTCTGCCTCCCTGAGTGCTGGGATTAAAGGTGTGCGCCACCACGCCCTGCTTTTATACTATTCTTTAGGCTTCTTTTAAACATCTATTATGGGCTGGGAAGGGGGCTGCCACGATGAAGGTCAGAAGACAACTTGTGGGAGCGGGTTCTCACTGTCTATCATGTAGGTTCTGGGTACTGAAATTGGGTCACTGGGCTTGTCAGCAAGCACATTTACCCACTGAGCCATCTTGCCAGCTTTCCCTGTTATTTATGGAACAATCATGAAATGATTTAATAACCAAGAAGGACAATGTCTATTCTGGAAAATGTACTCAGATATAACCATAGGGCTGGGAATACAGACACCCACGGTGCAGACTGAGCTGGAGCTCCTGCCCCATGCAGCTCCTCAACAGGAGAGAGAGGGCAGAGACACCCCTTTTTCCAGTCCTCTGGCTCTGGTCCTGTGGCCTGTGGCAAACACTGAGCAGGTTGCAGACACTGCAGAGCAGGATGGTGTGCTGACAGGACCAGGGGTTCCTGAGATGCCCGGCCTCAGGGCAGCCTTAGCTCAGCTCCCTCCATACCCCTTTCCTCCCCAGCTCTCCTGTGCCATCACCAGATACTCTGCTGAGACTTTCTCTTTCCCAATAGCGTTCTCTGGAGTCTCTACACATGTGTCAAGTGTGCAGAAATCAAAAGCCACTTATACCTTCTTTCCATTAAAATACCAGCTACTTTACTGGACATTTATCACATGCCACTCGTTACTGAGTTCTCAATATATTAATGTATTTTTGTCTTAATAAAAATCTTAGTGACATTTTAAAGAAGGGGAAACTGAAGCAGGGGTAACCCGCCCAGTCGGCACATGGCCGAAGGCAGGATTAGAACTCATGTAGTATCGCAGCTGGGCCCATGCTCTCCTTCAAATACTGCTATAAAGTCTGCCTTCAAAGTCAGGCTCTTTAGGAACAGAATGAAACAGCTGTAGTCTCTCTTTGGAAGGCTCGATTTACACACAGCACCAACTTACACTGTAATGGGGGAAATGCTCAAGCAAATGTTTGCACGGCTTACAGAATGCCGAAGTCCCACGCGTTCGTTCCGTCAAGCTCTCAGTCCCTTCCAGAATATCAGGCGAACACGTGAGCGAAAGAGAGATGACTTTTCCCTCAACATGTGCTGAGGGAGCAACTCGTGTGCGCACTTGTCTGTTCTGCCAGAGTGCAAGCCCGGAGGGCAAGAAGCAGCCATCTCTGTGAGGACATCCAGTCAGGAGAATTACTAGTGTGGAATGAGTGCTTGATTCAGAAATCCGTGGCGCTCTTGAAATGTCGGAAGCAGCCCCACAGCGTAACCCAGGGCCCCAACTACACTATTAAGCTGACGTTACACACTGCAGAGCTGAAGGAAGCAGCTAATCCACGTTGATGTGAGAGAGCAAAGGCTGAGGACACGCTCATTCCCTAGCAGCTTAACCTTCTGAGAATGAACAGTGTTCCCACGTTCAGAATTGAGAGCCATGGGACTCTGGTCAACCCCGAGCTGAAGCCAGGAAGAAAGAAGGAAGGAAGAAGGGAGAGGGAAAAGCGAGAAGCCTTGTACGTGTGTGTGTGTGTGTGTGTGTGTGTGTGTGTGTGTGTGTGTTATATACACATGTAAAAGTCTTTATTCAGGAGAAATGGTTTGATGATGGTAAAGATGATGAAAAGAGGCAAAGTCTGCTAAATAAAAATTACTCATACCACAAAAACATCACATCAGTCCTGTCACCTAGGTTACGAAACAATCGTTACAGACACTGGTCCACAGTGTTTTGCCCACCAGGTCTTCAGGCCTCTCCAAACAGTTCAAGTAGCAGAGTCCTGTCAAGGTGCTATGCTGGCACAGGAGCTCACGGCTGAGGCTCTCCAGAATCCTCACCTGGCTTCTGTATCTCTAAACATGCACGCCTTCAGCATGCAGAAAGGTAAGACCGGAGGACTGTAAGTTCAAGGCCAGAGAGAATGCACGGTCAAACTCTGTCTCAAAAACAAGACTGCCAATCAGCGGGGGCATGTGACACGTGTAACCTCAGCACTGAGAGGCTGGAAGTCAAGACCAGCCTGGGCGGCACAGCAACGGGAGTAGGGGAGCAGGATAGGGGGAAAGGTAAGAAAGAGGAAAAAGAGGGGCAAGAAGAAGGGAGAGGTGGAAAGGAAGGATGGAGAAGGTGGGAAGGGGAGAGAGATATGCAGATTTTATGCTCTACTCTATAAATGGGGCAGGGGTTGCTTTTTGTCTCAGGTCCGAGGTTAATCGAAAACATTTTTCTATGAAGAAAAACTGTTTCTCCAAGAAAATGGACCGAATCTATCTTGTGGCCTTTCACTCCTCCGCCATGCCACCAAAAATAGACACAGAAACTGAGTTTGAGTGTAGGAAGCCTCAGCGGAACACTGCATTTCCAAGCTCTGTCTGCAGGGCGGCACTCTTGAGTCTCACTGTAGGTTACAATCATCTGGAGAACTTCAAAAGCACCAGCACCAAACTCCACCAGCCTGCAGCGGAAGAGGAAGCCGGGCACTGTGTTTAGCTGGTGGTGCTAACTCCCTTCACAGGGTGACCTCAAAGGGTCAAGAGCTGAAGATTCCCTTCAAGGGTCTGACAAAAACATGAAGCCCAGGAGCATATTGGGAATGACAAGGTAAACTGCCGGAAACACTCATTCATCCCCTTCATCTTGAATCCACAGACAGAGGCAGTAATACTATGGTCCGCACTGGGAGCAAGGACAGACGCTTGTAATCCCAGCACTTGCCAGGCAAAGGCAGGAGTATAAATTGAAAGCCAGCCTGAGCTACATTTAGAAGACTGTTCCAGGAAAAAAAAAAAAAAAGAAAAAGAAAAAGACACATGCAAACACCCTTTCTCATGAAAGATCAGTACTTTTTATGCCATCTAAAATAGGACAAAACGGGGTCCCACATCTCAGGCATGATATAAAAATGTGCAAGTTTCAATGAGAAAGGCACTGAGAACTCAATTTAATAAGAACTCAAAGTGAACGAGAATTCACCATTAAATCACCATTCCAATAGCCAGGTGACGATAATAAAAACCAGTAAAATAAAAAATTATTTGATGAACAATTGTCAGCACGCTAAATAATGAAGAAATGTCACCATGGTCTTTGGGCCCTTGATGTAGGCCCACTGCTGACCCAAATTCTGAAGACCATACAAGGAGACTGGGCCAGTCAGACACTGCTGGAAGGACTGTCAAGCGGAAAAGAGGTCTGCAGCTGACAGTTACTTTAAATATTAAATATACAACTGTCTTATTGCAGTAATTGCCCTCTTAGGCATTTATACCAGAAAACAAAATGTAACATTTTTATAGAAAGCCTATAGAGCCAGGTATAAATGGGGACACATGCCCGGAAAACTCGGCAGAATAGGTGGGTGCAGGACCAGGAGTTCTAAGCCATCTTCTGTTTCATAGAGGGTTCGAGGACAGCCTAGACTGCATGAAATCCTACCTCAAAAAGAAAGAAAAGAAAGAAAGAGAGAGAGAAACAAAAATTTGTATCTGTGCATGAATGTTCATAAGGGGTGAATTTTTAAAAGGACACTAGCCCACCAGACTCTGCCTACTGCAAACAGTAGGCGCCTGAAAGTGACCTTTACACGTGTTAGAGATTTTCATTTAATGATCACTTGTAGTCCCACCATTTCATACACCATCCGGGAATCCCAGCTGCCTAATTTTATTCAATAAGGAAGGGATACTCTGTAGCCTTGCCACAACCAATTACTTCCACAAGGATGCTCAACATTTTCTTAGCTATCAAGCCTACAGCGCCCCAGAGCCCACACTTGGCCCTCAGCTGCAGCTTGAGGGAACAACACTAAAATGCTCCAAGCCCCCTCTGCGGAACGCCGCTGCCTTCCCAGAGCTGTCTCCCGGAGACTCACATCACCATATAAAACGCTGCGAGCTCTCCACTGCAGCAAACCTAATTACTTCTCAGGGGAACTCACTCCGCAGCATATTTACAGATGGACGGGGAGAACTCGCCAATTCACATCCAGCAGATCCCGAATCCATAATCAGGACGCAAAACAAACAAACAACAACAAGAATCTTGCCACCTTCAGTTTGTACCTGAGTACGGTCCTTGAAACCTCTCTAGCTTTACATAAATCATGTGCAGGGAGACTGTTTCAACCCAGGCAGCTGAAACTGCTCTGGACGGAAACGCTGGGTGGACAGGGAAAATCTGGAGATTTTTCCTAGCTATGCTCGTCCTGGTACTCCACGGCCTCGTATGCCTGTCTTCTGCATCCAGCCTTGGATGCATGTGATTACACAGATTGCTCAGTACACTTTGCCAGGTTTAGTCACTCCTAAGGTTGCCGAGGTACTTGGGTCAGAAGGCTGTTCCTCTAGGACTGTGATCTATTCTTTCATTTCTAAATCTTTCAAAACTGATAAAATCAACAAAGGGGGAAAAAAATCCAAGGCTAACAAGATGTAAATGACATAATGCAAGATATAATGCAAATTAATAGCAAAGAGAAATCTTCACGGGGTTTCCCAAAGACGGTTTCCTGGATGAGGGCATGAACAGATCTGCACGGCAGGGAACCACCCAGGAGCGTTAACCCAGGCAGACTGAGGGCCATTTGAGGAGGGGCAGGCAGTGAGGGCAAGGGTCCTCTCCTCCTCCCAGTCAGGTCCAGCATGCCTCTCGGGTACACGTTGAGACTGTCTGCTCACAGAGTTTGCTCCGAGTAGTCCAAGTGCATTTTCAAACAATACCTCCTCTAAATGCACGCTTCCTTCCTCATCAGACGCTCAATTGGATGGAGTGATTACTCTAAAGCAACTGATTGCATGGTAGGCAGACCAGCCTCCATGGCGAGGCCTAGCTCAGTAGTTAACTCTGATTTTAACCAGCTAGTGCCATTTTCACATCGGGCGAGGTTGGGGGCCATTTCACGGTGATGTGTTCTTCATTCGTTTTCACCTCCTGCCCACACCCCATAGATCAGATACTTGTGGGCGTGGGAAGGAATGAAGGGGTATACAGAGGCGCGCATGAATGCAAGCCCCTTTCTAAAGGTGGCAAAGGCACAGTGATCTGGCACCACGTCAGTGTTGATTCTTTCTCCCCATAGCAACCCCGAGTGACAGGCAAGCAGGGGAAGCTAGGCCGGCCCTCCAGCTCTCAATGACCAACGGCGGAGCCATAAAGAGCTTATGCATCTGCCGTCAAACATCTAGGGTATCATCTTAAAATTATAAATCAGAACTTTGTAACTGCTCCGTCTCGTGTAGTTTTATGTGTAGAACAGTCACCCTTCCCCAAATTTCCCCTTATCTGCCATGCATTAAAATTTTTCTTTATTACAATTAGATCACATCCTACAAATAAATCTAATATCAAAATACTTCGGGAGAGAGTAAAAGTCTAAAATGACTAATAAAGGTGAATTTTGATGAAACAAAAAGGGGCTTTAAAGCACAGCTGAAGGAATGCCTCGGGGAAGGAAGGAAAGGGCTCCTAGCAGGACCCAAAGTCAGTGGCAGCAGAAGTTTGGCCATAGTGAGGAGGAGAGAACCCCAAATACATGCTTACTACTTCTTTCTCATCCATGAAGAGGAGACAAGTTCTCAAGACCAGAAAATGACATGAAAAGAGGCACACCCTTTTGCACAAAGTCCCAAGCATTCTGAAAAGGGAAGGCCACCACACACCATACTCAATGGGACGCTGAGCTCAGGCTCACCCCTCCACAATCCTTCCTCAGCAGCTCACAGGAAAGCTGGCAAGACAAATGCTAGATGAAGCCAGTCTGCAACTACAGCCTATCACTGTAACAGGCTTCACCATAATAGGCTTACTCTAATTTTATCAGATATAAAAAAGGCAATTTCAGCTGTATTTTGCTCAGAGCACTGACCTATTGGAACTGAGTATGTGTGTGTTTGACCTCTCAAGTGCTGGGATTACAGAAACAGGCTGCTGCACCCCCTTTACGGAGTACTGAGATAGAGCCCAAGGCCTCACACACACAAGGCGAGCACTCTCCCAACCAAACTACACACTCAGCCCAAGAAGATGATGTTAATGACGGGAAAGCCATGCCGTTTCTCTATTTTATCATCTTAGCTGGCAGCACAACTTTGAAGAGCCAAATTCGAATCTACCCTTCAAACAGTAACCTGAAGTAATTCATCACAGTAACCTGAAGGAACCTGGTCCTTAACTGCAAGAGTTAAAGTACCAGGCAGAGCTGGCTCTGAGCACATCAATCAAATCAGGAAACACAGCGCTACAAATCCTGAGATCAGAGATCGCCTATGTGATGACCTGAAAAGAACAAAAACGTGCAAGAAAGGCATCTCTAGTCCTAGTGTCAGATGCTAAGCTTCCTCTCTGCCCCCAACCCGGTCCAGAAAAACTATAATTTTATTACATTGCTTTCATCAATATGTCTATGATGTAACTTCCTTGCTTTGATTTTTTTTTAATAATGTATTTTAACTCTTAAGACAGACAAGAACTGACTCTAGACATTCTGTCTGCTTCATAATGATACCACCTGAAAATCCTTCAAAAACTGTCAGATTTGTATAAAAATACTTGGCTACACCAATGATCAAGAGTGAGCCACAAAACTCAAAAGAAGGAGGCAGAAATCCATCCTATGCAGCCTCAACTGTGCATTTTCAAGAGTGCATTTCTATCTCCCAAATAGACACTGTTCAGAGGCTGCTTTTTAGTCTCAACTCCTGACAGATGTTCAAAGTGGGAGACGTTTCTGGAAATAATGACACAGACACATATTTAAATCTTTCAAACCATGGCATCGTTCTTTTCTCCCTCTAGCTTTACGGTTTTGGGGGCAAAGTTGTGTGCTCATTTCTAGCCAAATGATTAGCTTTATATATGGCTTAATTAGTACTTCCAATTACACTCATTCCTAGCTCCTTCCATAAAGGAGTCAGCCCGGGCGCTTCGTGTTTTTAAGAGGCGTGATGAAATGAAGCGAGGCCTCCTTCAGCCTCTTAGTCACTGCATTAATAGGCGCAGCTGCTGCAGGAGGACACTGAGAAAGCCTCTCCCCACGGAGGGGCAGCCCATGCTAAGCCCTGGAAATGTCGTAGAAGATTAGCCTCCAAAGCATCTGCCTCATAAACCGAGCCCATAAAATTACTCAAACCTGACATCAAATATCCTTACAGCAAATTACTTCTGTCTGATCCTAAATTATTTCCAATGGGACATCAAACCTTCAGCCATAAATTTTATTTAAATAAAAACTAACAATCTTAAGTCCCGATAGATTTTCTTTTTTAAGCTTACACATTACAGTCATTTAAGGCACACAAAAACTTCTAATTTCATCTATATGGCCCAATATTGATTTAAGGGAATGTCGTGCTTATTTTAATCTAATATAAAAAAAAATGGTGGGATTCAACTGTCAGACTAAAAGCTGTGAGACTAGGGTGATGAGCATTAGCTACAAGACACACTGGAAGAAGTTTGTAAACGAAGCCATGACTGCATGTCCTGGTTAGTTTTCTACTGGTGTGATAAAACACCATGACCAAGAGAGACCTGGGAGAAGGAACGGTTTAGTTCAGCTTACAACTCTCAGGCCACACCCCATCACGGAGGGAAGTCAGGGCTGGACCCAAGGCAGAAAACCTGGAAGCAGGAACTCGACCGAAGGCCATGAAGGAATGCTACTTACTGGCTTGGCCTCCTGGCTTGCTCGTATGTTTTTATACACTCCAAGACCATTTACCCAAGGCTGACACCATCCTCAATAGGCTGAGCATTCCTTCCCCCCCCCCCATCCCATCAATCACTAATAAAGAAAATGCCCCATGGGCTTATTTATCTACAGGCCGGTCTTATAGAGGTGTTTTTCTCAACCGAAGTTCCTTCCTTCTACCTTTCATCAAGTTGACAAAAGAAAAAAAAAAAAAAAACAAAAAACTACCAGAACACCACCCTTCTTTTTACTTCCACATCTCAGGTGACAAACCTGGGGCGGCACCTCGAAACGCTGACTGGGCAGTACAGTCTACGGAGACCCTGAAAACGCCATCCTTGTTCTTCTGCAAAGAAGGGTACTCGGCCAGAGGAGAGAAGAAAGCCAGCCGATGTCACTCGTTCTCCTTTTTTCTATTATTTCACATGAACTCACCATCATCATGGCTTCTAGCTCTGTGTCCCCGGCTTTAGCTAAAAGGACAACAAAGCCACCGCGTGCCCGGAGTGTATGAGGACACGGGGAGAGGCCAACTCTGCTCCAAGGGAAACAGCCTCCTACCTGAGAAGATGAGTAAAAGCCCACAGGGGAGAGCGAGCCTTCCCATCGGGGAAGCTCCCACCAGGGACTGATGTGAGCACAGCCAGGCAGGCTCTGGGAGCTCAGCTTTGCCAGCAAGCACCTTCACTGCTCTAAGAGGGATAAGGGAGCTGGCACCCTCCCTGACCCACTGCTGTTGTGCCTGACAACTGTGCCAAAAAAAAAAAAAGTTCCTAACCGACAGCTGCCAGGACCAGCCTCAGCCTTAATGAGGCTAGATCCAGCTTCACGCAGAAATTAAAGTGAGTGCATGAACTCAATGTCAGACCATGGTATTCTCCGTGACCATGGCCAAGCCACCCATAAACATTGGCCTGTTTTCTTCTGGGCTCCGAAGCCTTCCACGGCATGTACATATCACACAGTGAAGTCTTACTTATTCCTTATTAAAAACGATCTCAGCTGGCATGTCGGGGCACACTTGTAACCCCTGAACTCAGAGGGCCAAGACATGATGACCCTGAGTTTTAACACAACCTAGGTCAAATGCTTAGAGCCCAGCCATCCTGTGGTCTAAGCAAGGCCATCTCAAGAGAACTTCTAAAAAATATAAAACCAAATAATGAAACTACCACGTTTTAAACACAAACAACTATTACTTAAAAAGTAAAATCACATATTACATAATGTTTCCATCAACAGTGGACTACACCTGTGACAATCACCCCGTTCTATACACTGCAGCTGAAAAACTCTTATCACTACAGAAATGTGAGGCTGAAGAGGCAGAAGAAATCACAGAAGGCGAATCAGTGCCTTCAAACAAACAAACAACTCAGTGAAAGGATTCACCCAAGCCAGCTCAGGCAGCCATTTTTATTAAGGCGATAATTAAAATGTTTACTAGGAGACAGGATGAAGAGCGTGTACGGATTAGCTCGGGTGAGACTCTAAGAGACCATTAACATCTGTGTGATGGAAACATGAAACACTAAAACATGTCAGAAACGACAGTAAATCTGAAGAGGTTGTGTGTGATGCTAAAGATACTTAAAGATTCCATGACATTCTATGTGGCCCTTGCGTCATAATTAGTGATTCATTTAGACATTTTAGATTGAAGTGCTGCTCTCTTAACAAAACTGCCTGAAGAAAGCAGAAAATATTTATATATTTAAAGTACTTTATTATTGGTGTGTGAACGTGTGTGTGTGTGTGTGTGTGTGTGTGTGTGTGTGTGTGTGTGTGTGTTTCTGAGGGAGCTTTGCAGTGACATGCATGTGGAGACCAGAGTATAACTTTGTGGAGCTGATTCTCTCTTTCTGCCTTTATATGTGTCCTGAACCCTATGGGACCAGCAGCCTTTCCCAGTGAGGCATCTAACAGACACCGAAGTAAGATTTCTGGAGCATTCCATCGGTAGAAACTATATGCCATTGTTAAACTATAAACAATGTTGCCGTCTGAAGATACTGGGACACAGGACCCCGTATGTAATAAATAGCATTTGGGGGGAAAGAAGGTAAAGTTTTGTCACTAAAGAACTGTCTAGACTCAGTGGTTAAGAACACTGGTTGTGCCAGGCATGGTGGTGCACACCTTTGATCCCAACACTCAGGACGCAGAGGCGGGGGATCTCTGTGTGCTTGAGGCCAGCATGTTCTGCATGGTGAAATCAGGACAGCCATGGTTACAGAGAGAGAGCTAGTCTCAAAAACAAACAACAACAGCAACAACAAAATTAAAGAAGACTGGTTGCTCTTCCATAGGATCTGTTTCAGTTTCCAGCACCCCACGGGAGCTCAGAACCATCTGCAATTCCTGTCTCAGCAGATGTGATGTCCTTTTCTGGCCTCCTGGGACACTGTATGCACAAACATAAGGGCAGGTAAAATGTACTAAAAATTTAAAGTATAAAAAAATAATAAAATGTTAAAAAAAATAGTTAATTAATTTAAGACATAACTACCTAGAACTGAACTGTGAAGTTTTCTTACTGGGTGGTAATGTGTGGACTTTTTCTACAGAGACTTGAACAAACGTCAACTCCAACAGAAAACCAACAACAGAGACAAACAATTCCACCTAAGTACAGTCTGTGAATCAGTGAGCTTAACTGGGATCACTTACAGGAGCATGGACAACTTACTAGCGACTACAGCACTGGAGAAAAAGTACCTCTTCCCCAGCAACAGGTAACTGTCTATATTAGGGAGGGACAGGGCTTCACGACCTTCATGACCTTGGATTGTTTATACTATCAACTTCAGAGGATCTAGAATCAGACTGAAAACAAACCTCTGGCACGCCAGCGGGAGATTTTCAAAATCAGGTTGATTGACATAGGAAGGTCCGCCCTAAATGTGGGTGGCACCGTTCCAAGGTTAGGGTCCCAGACTGCTTAAAAGAAAGGTAGCTGAATCATGACACACACACACACACACACACACACACACACACACACACACACACACCGGCTTCCTGACTATAGATGCAATGTCCAGCTGCCCTCAGCTCCTGGCATCATACATTCCCCACTGCAATGGATGGTATTCCCTGGAACCCATCCCTATAAGCCAAAATGAGCCAACCTATCTTCCGTCCTCCCTCCCTCCCTCCCTTTCTTCCTCCCTCCCTCCCTCCCTCCCTTCCTTCCTTCCTTCAATGGCTTTTGTTAGTTGGCCCTAGCAATGAGACAAACTAACCCTACAACCACCAGCAATCATTAACTGGCTAGAAATCCTTTGGGAAGGGTGGAGCCTCCTGGTCCCTTACCCTGCTCCGTGATGCCAATGGCCTCACTCCTGTGTAGGAACTCCTGAAGGTAAATGCAGACGCTGACGCTCAAGAGGGCAATGGCCACATCACGCCCAGAAGAAAACATTCGACAATAGGACGGGTATTGGAAAACAACTGTGTTAAGTATTTGCGATTTTTTTCTTATAGTTTCAAAGTAATATTTATTCTCATCACGAGACCTCCAAAGTACAGGCTGAGAGAGTACCATCACATAGACATTATCTGTCTGTAAGTGAGGCCCTTCAGAGAGCAGCGGAGTAAAGTGTACATGCTTATAAAGCAGCTTAGTAAACTGCACACGTTATTAACATGCGAAGGCACTACACAATTAAAAAGAAAAAAAAATCAAGTTTGCTCTGGATTGAATCAGACCACACTGAAGCAAAGCACTGAGACCAGACACTGTGCCCAACTCCCTCATTAACCTTGAGAGACCTTGCGTCCCTTTTCTTGCAGAAAAAGGGCCTTGAGCAGCCTGCCTCTCTAGCCTGGCCGATGTGCATGGTGGCCACATTCATAAATGACAAGAAGAGCTCAAAGAAATAATGGACCTTTGATCCTGAGATCTGTCAAACTGAAAAGCATTTCGGGACTACATGATTAAGATCAGGTGTCATTATTTGGTCACAAGCTTCTGCCTGTGAGAAGGGGACCACAGTCCAGGCCAGCTATCTCCTAGACGAACCCCCTAAAGCCAGTGTCCAGCCTGCTGGCCATCTTCCAATCGGCTAACCGACTGGCTTCTGCTGTGAGGCCAGCGAGGAAAGACCTCTGTCTCTTAGTGATGACATCATTCACAGTCTTCCACCTTCTATACTTACACAACTATGCAAAAGCGCTCACTGATTTTTAATGACAGTAAAAACAGAAGGAGAGGGTGAAGTGCCTCAGGCTTACACAGCCCAGGGCCTGGCTGGAGGAACTGACACCAAGCTCTCAAATTTCCTCCCCAGAATGTGACACACAGGAAGCCTTAAAAATTGGAATTCCTCAGAAATCCACAGATTACTAAACTAGTTCAAAACTTGAAGGGCAGCAAACTAACAATTCGCCCTCAACAGTAGCTGGACACAGCCTGTGACTTCTCACAAAGATAACTGCTCCTTCCCACTCAAAAGGGCAAGCGATTTAAAGTCACGGTTTAAAGGAGCAGTGGACAACCACGCCAGCCTTAAATAACACAGATGTAAGGGAAAAAGAGGGAGGTAAAGCCAATGTCCATCAGCCAGTCCAGTCGCCTGGCACAGTCCTTGACTCCCAGGCCTCTCTGGGTATCTGTGTCACCTGGGGGAGGGTTTTATTTTAAACAAACTCCACCTTCACCCAGACAACTTGAGTCAGAATTCCTAAACAGTTGCTAGGCGACAATGGACGCTCCTTGACACGCTGTGATGCGGGGTCAAGGGCCAGCACCGCCGGGCTGAGAAGCAGAAGGAGGAAGAACGGAAAAGTCCGGGTTCGAAACCGGTGAACTGCGCACGAAGAGCCCACAGGCCGCCCCTCCGTCTGCACGCAGGGCAGCTGGGGACAGCGCCTTTGCTCGCCCCTCACCATCATTACCTGGTGTGCAACAGCTGTCTTTTATCTTAAAATGGCAGCTTGGTTAGGTAACTGGTCTGGTGAGGCAGCTGAGGAGGACAGACTCAGCGTTGGCCGGGGAGTTTGCAGGCCCATTGCTTCCCCGCCCCCAGCCCCCACCCGTGGCCCCCTGTTATGAGTCCCCAGATGTAAATACACACTTGGGAGTAAATTATTACTTTGTGGGCTTCTGAAGCAGTTGATTCTTAATTTAATGAGCTGTAAGCTCCTGCCAAAGTAAGGTCTTATCCCAGGAGAGGGACTGGTGCATGTGTGTGTGTGTGTGTGTGTGTGTGTGTGTGTGTGTGTATGTGTGTGTGGTGTGTGTGACACAAAACACTCTCAACAAACATGGTAGCTCTCAGCCAACAATGAAGAGGCTGAGACAGAATGATTTTAACAAGTGTGGATTAGCCTGAGCTATATAGTAAGTTTTTGGGCTACCACATAAGACCCTGTATCAAAAAATAATAAAAACTGAAAAGCAAATTTCTTACACTTTCTTTTTTAACATTTTTCCAAGGGTCTTTAATCACTAAATACTTACTGTTTATGGATGAACAAGGCCACCAACAATCAAAAACTGAAATGTTAAATTTTGAATATACAAAGTTCAACAGTTTATACTTGAAAACTGAGAGGAAATGAACTATTTCTGGCTTCCTGATTTGTGCATTTAAGAGAAGGCTTATATTTTTGTTACAAACAGCTAATCATTTACAACAGTCTTTGATGGAGATCATTTTTTCCAGAAAAGGAATACTGTAGAGAACAGTACATTATTTGGGTTATTGTTTGGGTCAGTTTAAAAATATAATAAAAGTAGTTTAGATTTTTTGTTTCCTGGTTCTCAAGACCAAATCCAGAATTGTGTGTACACTAGACAGGTACTAACACTTTCAAATATGAGAAAGTTATTTCATTTAAATTTTTTTTATTTCATCAGCTGAGGTGGCACATGCCTTTAATCCCAGCACGTGGAGACAAGGCAGGCAGATCTCTGTAAGTTCAAGGCCAGCCTGGTCTACAAAGAGAGTTCCAGAACAGCAAGTGCTACACAGAGAAACCCTGTCTCAAGAAAAAAAAAAAAAAAAAAAAAAAAAAAAAAAAAAAAAAAAAAAAAAAAAAAAAAAAAAAAAAAAAAAAAAAAAAAAAAAAAAAAATTATTTCCCTAAATTAAGAAAGATTTGTAAAGGCATTTTAATACATTAAATTATGATGGTTTATATTACTTCCACTGTTCTAACAAGTGTTTAATGTAACGTGCCCTGTCATTGAGCTACGCATCCATGCTAGAATAAGCAGATCTGTTACCAGCACCTCCTTGCGAAGGCAGAGCTGCAAGTAGATCAGCATGCTAAGCAATCAGCCCAGCGTCACACAGGGCCTGTCTGTCGTCACAGATGCAGAAACGGAGTCTTTAAACAGCAATCAAACAAACAAAATCCACATCTGTCTGCCAGGTACCAAATGGCTCCAAGATGTAATGGCTTACAGCAGCAGGTCAGGCAGCATCTATGAGAAGAATCCAGGCCCATCCAAGTTAAACTGCATGCTTCCGGCTCAGCCAGGGCTGCAGGCAACCATAGGCAAACCTCGGGCTGAAAGGCCAGAGGAGGGCACCACCCAGCTTCTGGCTAGAGGCCTCAGCTCATCCCCTCAGGGCATTACAGCAGGAGGGCTGCCCTTCCACAGGTCATGTTTTACGAGACAGAGAGCTAGACAGGAGAACACCACCCTGCCTTCTCATGACCTGTCTCTAAAGCACTGAAAATCCAGCCCATACACAAGGGCAGCTGAGGGTTTCTATGCCCTCAGGAGGCATGTCAAGAAATTGTGGACATGCTTTTAATGCACAATAGGTTCAAAGTGGTATAATCGATTTCCCGTAAGAATCCCCAAGGAGAGAACCCCAAGATGTTCCAGCACACATAAAACAAGCAGCCTGAGACAGCACTTACACGAAGGCAGGACCACCTATTTTCAAGACAGAGGGCAGTCTTTTTAAATAGTGATAACTGTTGTTGTTATTATTATTTAAACAACAGTACCATTAACTTATATTAATATTAAATTCATCAATGTTTTATATGTTAATTTATTAGCATTTAAACTATTAATCTGTCGGCCAAAATTAATCATTGTGATTATATAAAATAATGTCATATTAATTTTAATGATTGTTATATTAATTTTATTATTATAATGATACTCAAATTATTATTATTCAAAATAGGAGAAATCGTGTTGAGAGAGTCCTCCCCACCCCCTTTTCCTACCCTAGGCCTTTCTGTCTTCAACAGCCAATGAAAGGGCTACTGGCCTCATGAAGAACAGTCCCCTCACAGAAGCTTCTTCAGAACTTAAATTTTCTTTCTTTTGCTTAAGACCTTCCCAATGAGCCTAACTACAGATTTAAGAACCAGTTCAACTAATCTGTGTATTAACGAAATAAGATGGTCAATTTCAGCTCACAGATCTGAAAGGAGTATCTGTGGGTATCTAACCATGGGGCTCGAGGTGGCTCATCCATCTGCCTCAGGCACCGCTCCCCTTCCAGGGAGAAGTCAATGGGAGCCTGTCCTTAAATGAAATAAAAGTCTGGCAGTAACGCCTCGATCAGAGTCAGCCAGAAGAGAGTTTAGCCCCGTCATGACAAAGCATTCGTTCAATCATCGTGTGTGCAAGTCCCGTGTGCAGGGTGTAGGAGAGAGAGCCCTGAGGAGACACATGAGCAGAAATCTGGGAAGTGAGGACAGGCAGTGCAGGACTCTGGGAGAAGAATGGCAAGGAGGCAGAGGGAACGGCGACTACCCAGCCCTGGGGCTGAAACCTTAGGTCTCCATTGCTGTGATAAGACACCGTAGCCAAAGGGACCTGGGGGAAGGAGAGGGTTTATTTCAGCTCACAACTCTCAGATCACACCCCATCGCTGAGGGAAGTCAGGGCAGAACCCAAGGCAGGAACGGGGAGGCAGGAGTCGATAGAGAGGCCATGGAGGTGCACTGCTTACTGGCTTACAGGCCAAATGTTTGCGGAACCAGCTTTGTTCCTGACGACTCTGTGACTATTTCTCTTAGAAATGTCTCAGGGGGTACGTAACCAACAGTCACAGCTGCAGGTAGGTACAATTAGGCAAATTAGCTATCCTTGGGAGTAAGCCTGAGTAGGAGGCGGGACTCTAGTGGCAACCAGTGGTGTGAGGAGAGAAACAGCCCAATTCTGAATTCCGTCTCCCTCATCTACGACATATACCCGGTTTCCTTCTATCTCTGGCCGACCCCCTCACACTAACCTCCCCCCGCCCCCAAAATACATACACGGGGATCACAGCAACAGCTCTTTCCTGTCTCTGCCTGACCACACTCCAACCAAGCTAGGTTCCTTCTGTTTCTGCCTCAGGGTATCAAGGTCTTTGCAGGGGCTGCTTCCTCTGCCCGAACTCTGCCTCGTGTCTTCACCACTCCACCCAAACACCCATGTCTCCACCAGTATTACCTCCCCAAACCCAGGCAATCACTTCCCTGACGGCCTACGAAGCTCTATGCTCCAGGCTGATAAGGACTTTATTACTCTGCTTCATGACCAGATCTAGAACCTGGCCCAGGCCCGGCAGCTGACAGGCTCTTCAAATGTATCTGTTCAGTGAATGCTGTCCTTTCTATCTTTTCTCCCTCCACCTTCTGCCGCCAGTGAAACCTAGCTCACATCTCAGGCCAACACTTTCCCCAGACTTCCGGCTTCCCAAGCTCCAGTCCTGACCGTAGTCATCAGACACCAAGGCTCTCCTCTTCACCCATGATATTACCTCCCATGTCTGGCTAACAAGTCCTTCCCTCACCCAACACCGCCCTACAGGAAGGAAGCTCATCTCCTTTACCTGCACTTACCCATGGATTCCGTGAGCCTTCCCCCCCCATCCCAACCCTCCTGAGATGTTCTCTGGGCAATCTCTCACCTTACATAGCTCAGGCCCCAAGTCCTTAGCAGTTAGATTCAAGATATTCTTTGGGTCTCTTCCCCTTTCATGGGCATACTTGTCTATTATACGTTTGGCTGCCTTCCCATGATTCCACGCATGCTCACTCTGCACACCACAGCAGCCTGCCTATGGGCATACTTGTCTATTATACATTTGGCTGCCTTCCCATGATTCCACGCATGCTCACTCTGCACACCGCAGCAGCCTGCCTAGTGTCAAGAAGGGAAAGGTACAGGTATTTACAGACCACCACCGGGTGCCAGCCAGTGAAGGAGGCCCAAACTGGCCACGTGTCTCGTCAGCACTGTTAAAGCTACACTGAACCTTAACCTCACTCTTCGTTGAGGGCAACTTTCAGTTGTGTATGATCTTGTTCTGCAAAGTAGCCTTCATGAAAAAAATCATTTCTCAAAAGAGTAATTTAAAAATCAAATGCTCTCCCAGGACTCGAGGAGGCAGAGGCAGGCAAAACTCCATGAGTTCGAGGCCAGCCTGGGCTACAAAACAAGTCCAGGGCAGCCAAGGCTACACAGAGAAACCCTGTCTCAAAAAAACAAAAACAAACAAACAAAAATGCCCATGTCCACTCTCCTTTCCTTCCCAAATCACTCATCCAAGTTGTTGGAAACTGGAAACCAAATTGATTATTTTTTCTAGAGCTCATCTGTGTCGTCTACAAATGGAAGCGAAGACGCTACATCTGTCAGTAGAACTTCAGTAGTGAAACGGTATCATGGATCCAGACTGCACAAAAACCGCAGTATCTCTAGGCTCTGAAACCAGGCTCTGTGTCCCTTCTTAGTCACCCTCCACACCCTGGCAGCTAGGAGGAAGCTGGCCATTGCTCCCAGCGTTTGAACACTTGGCATCGTCACTACCCAGACTTTAAGAACTCCTCACTCATCTCTTGCTGCAGCACCTCGGCAGGACCTCTGAAGGAGGCTCCACCAGCTGTAAGAATACGGCAGGTAAGCTGGACCTGGGGAACATGGCTGCTTCCATGATGCCAGGCTGAAGAGAACACCCCGCACACCAAGACCATTGATCAGGAAAGGTGGAGTGAAACTTCCTTAACGCCTCGCCTAGAGGATTTTCCCACCCCAGCCTGGCCCACCCGGTCATCGCCAAGACCCCTTCATTACCTGGAGGATGGACATGCCCCACAAGCTACACTAGGAACCCACGAACTCTGCAACACTGATGCCCTGGCCTGTGGGCTTCTCAGACGCACACACACACAGAGTCACCGCCAATTGGCCTGCCAATTTTCACCAGTTGGCCCTGGGATGTTATAGAAAATCACTTGTATAGTTGATGAAAATAAAATACATCTCATGGCAAAACAAACCAAAAAACAAACAACAAAAAACCCTCTTTACTCAGTAACTAAAACTTTCTATAGAGTAGAGAGCTACTTTTGAATTTGGGGGAGATTTTAAAAGATGTGTCTATTTATGTTTTATGTGTATAAGTGTTTCGCCTGCATGTACGTATGTGTACCATGTGTGCAGTGCCAGAAGAGGGGGTTGGATCTTCTGGACCAGGAGCACATAGAAATCCTCAGCTACACAGGGACTCCAAGGCCACCATTTTTTTAATTTAATTTTATTTTATTAATTACACTTTATTCACTTTGTATCCCCCCATAAGCCCCTCCCTCCTCCCCTCCCAGTCCCACCCTCCCTCCTTCTTCACGCATGCCCCTCCCCAAGTCCACTGATAGGGGAGGTCCTCCTCTCCTTCCTTCTTATCTTAGTCTATCAGATCACGTCAGGAGTGGCTGCATTGTCATCTTCTGTGGCCTGGTAAGGCTGCTCCCCCCTCAGGGGGAGGTGATCAAAGAACAGGCCAATCAGATTATGTCAGAGGCAGTTCGTGTTCCCATTACTATGGAACCCACTTAGACACTGAACTGCCATGGGCTACATCTGTGCAGGAGTTCTAAGTTATCTCCATGCCTGGTACTTGGTTGCAATATGAGTCTCTGGGAAGACCCCTGTGTTCAAATTTTCTGGTTCTGTTGCTCTCCTTGCCAAGGCCACCATTTTTAAAAATCCTATTTCAGGCCTGATCCACTTGGTGGAACCCATGCCTGACACTGTCAATGAGGCCAAGAACCTGTAGCTAATTAGATCATGAGGCTGATGGGAGAGCACACAGCTACGGTTCTGCTGAGTGGGCATTAAATGCACCCTAATGACTGAGAGCTATAGTGCCTACCCTCACCCCAGAAGCAGCTTCTTCCACACAGCATGCATGGAACCATGGAGCCTGCCTGGCCTCGCTGCCCCGAGAGGCACACGATGGCTCCTGCAGCACAGTGTGCCTCACACGTCCTGAGAGACCGATGCACTCACTCCCACAGGCAGTGCAGTGTCCAGGCCACTCTGTGTGTCTCTTTGTGTTCTCTTGGAAGCCAAGGCAGCATGGAAGCTTGACAGGACGAACGGTCTTACACATTAATCTATGTACCCTATGTAGCTTGCCTTGTATCCTGGCAACTACAACTGTATTGATCCTGGCACCTGCTGTTGCATTCTGCTCCTGACAAAGGTATCTAACAAGTCCGGTTGCTCTCCATAACACTGTCACAGCCTCAGTTGCGCTGTGGCCCCTTAAGAGGAAGCAGAAAGAATGCAAGAGGCAGATGACCGGCTCTGCGGAAACAGTGTTCTCTGGACACAGCAAGGTAGGTGCACACGTGAGCTCACAGTGATGGTGACAGCGTGCACAAGACCTGTGCAAGCTCAGGCCACACAACACCCCAGCATGGCGAAGAGGAAGTGAACATGAGGCCCCAACCCCGGCTGAGGAGCTATCGGCGTTTGACCACTGCCAGGAGAGGGAAGGTCGATTTTCTTCAATGGTGTGACACCTGGTACACCCACCACAGGCCTCGTTCGTAGCAGTAGTTGGCCAGTATGAACTGGACAGGAGGACGGAAGCAGAAGAGAGACGCCTATGACCAAACCGTGCTGCATGAAACTCCTAAGGAATTCATAAATGCCTTATTTTTAAACTTTCCTTGGGGGAGAAAAATGGGATTGTGAGTTGAGAAGCCCTGGTCAAAAGTGGCGGTGCATTGTGTGTGTGGCTGGGGTGTGACCCAAAGCCTCACACATCCTCTCACCGAGCTAAGCTCCAAAGCTCCCTAATTTTGAAGATGTTTAGTCGAGCACCCTTAGAAAACTGAGCAACTCAGCATGTCTAATAAGTTATAAAGTCTATTCAGGGCAGGAGAATTTATTAAGTATGGAGGATTAGGTCCACTGTATTAATCACTTTACTATCCAATCTCAGGCACAAGGCACAAAATTATCTAACCACTTGAAGAAATAAAGTATACTGGTGAAGCCAAAAGAAGGTGTGCCTATCTCTGCTGAACACTGAAAAACCACAGCGCCTTTGGCAGGATCATGGTTTTGGCCCATTTGGCAGTTAAGAGTGGAAAAGCCCACACAGAGGCAAGTGAGCTGTAAGCCACTTATCACACGAGATGCCGCCCCTCACCAAGAAGAACAAATCCCTGCAGCCTCTTCCATTCCTTCTGCACCTCATGGGAAGTATTTAAAAAGCCTAATCCGCTCACGGTGTAAATTCTCATGGGGGGCTGAGGTGTATTTTGTTGAATGAGGACATCTGTTCTCAGTAGCTCTGATTTTTATACTTGAAGGAAATGCTGTTCCAGGACATAAATGCTGCTCATCTTTTGGAAACAATAATTTAAAAGAAAATAAAGGGTTTTCCAGAGAGCAGTTAGTTATTTATCCTTAAACGTGGCTCACACAAATACTGAATATATTTAAATGTTACGTCACTTTCCTCTATCCTCTGGCCCACAAGAGAAGGAGCAAACATTTTTATAACCTGGTAATACACAGTGGTGGCGGGAGGTGAGGGGGGCTTGGGTTTCTCCAGCATTATTCACAAAGGCATCTGGTGACCCAAGAGAACTAATCTGCCATCAGCTGGGGTCTGGTTTCTTTTGTAACCGTTCTCTGGATGTCATTGTCAATACTGATGTTTTTATGACACTCTCTCTGCCTGGTCCTCAGCATACACACAACAGCTTCCACACAGTCTATGGGAAAGACCTGCGCAGTCTGCCGGACAAATATTCTAAAAGAAATGCTTTATCAAAGTTCTCATGGTCAAAGAAAAAGAAAGAAAAGAAAAGAAAAGAAAAGAAAAGAAAAGAAAAGAAAAGAAAAGAAAA
>REGO01000089.1:2242020-2296500 GCA_010120015.1 Rhombomys opimus | reverse complement strand
AGAATGGTACAGACTCTCCAAATTGTAGTTATAAGCCTCTTGAGTCACAGAGTAAACTGACTGGTTCCTGAACTTAACACACCTTGTCTTTTGCCCAGGACATGTGATAACAGGTATCTATTTGGTCTTAATATGTGAAGCTTACACACAAAATGCTCAGGGCAGAAGTGAATGGGAGTTACTGCATCCAGGACGACCAGCAGCAAAACGCATCAGCTCTTACAAGGGTCCAAATGTCAGAGATACTCCTCTGCCAAGCAGTCTCAGAGAGACTCCACACACCCCACACACACACACACACACACACACACACACACACACACATCCAATGTTTATTAAAGCTAAGAACAATACCAGATCAGGTTTATGCAGCTTCAAGAGTAAAAGGAACCAAAGAGCCGTACTGAAAAACTGAGGGTGAGCTCACTAATAATATTCCGGTGATGCCGGCCAACGCCGCTCTCAGCACAGGCGGAGACAGCGGAGGGAAGCAAGACCCGGCCGTTCATGAAATCTGTGCTTCTTCTGAAAGACTCAAGTTGGAAGGAGAATATTACATTTAAAAGTGGAAGAAGAGAACTAAGACCTGAGAGGTAAAGGTAGGAGGCTCAGAAATTCAAGGGAATCCTTAGGTACAGCCAATTTGAAGCCAGCCCAGACTGCACAAGCCTGGTCTCTCATTTCTCCTCTCCCAACCCGTTCTACAAGGGGAAAAAAAAATGGTGTGACTCATGTTTTCTGCAACAGCTGCCAATCAGCTCCTCCGTGTGCCACAGGCACTCAGTCCATGGAATCGTCTCATTCTCTGCCCATTATCGATATAAAAATTAGAGTATCTTGGCAACAGGTTTGTTTTTGTTTGTTGTTTTTTTTTTTTTTCACAGCGAAACTCACTTTATTCTGCAGTCTTTTCTAGTAAAAATAAAATGGCAAAGGAATGTCATTATCTAGAGTAAAGATGTTCGATACAGCCCATCCCAACCGCAGCATTCCACAATTCCCTCTATCCAAATTACAGTTAATAAGCATCTATTACGTGAGACCTACGGCTCTGGCTGCCGGAGTCACAGGCATGGGCTCGCAAGCTACAGGAAGAGGCGGGTGAGTCCAGACATAATGCTTGTGTGTTTGGTGCTGAGACAAAGATGTGGGAGGCCCGGATGGGCGCTGCTCGACCCTGCCTAGTCAGGCTCAGTCGAAAATGTCTTAGCAGATGAGACCCTTGAGAGTCTTAAAGGCTGGTTCAGATGAGGGGGTGTTTAGAGAAAGGCAAAAGGGGTATAGAGCAATCAGCAGGGACCCCAAGCACAAAGCCTCAAGAGACTCTGGGATGTCTGGGAAACTGAGAGCAATTCTGTGTGGGCAGAAGGAAGCCACTGGGGAGTCAAGACCAGTGGACTGCAGAGTGAGAGGCAGCAGGCTGGACTTCCCTAAAGGAATGGCCACCACAGAAACGGGGGTAGGAGAGGAGGGGGTGAGGAGAGAGCAGAAGTGAAGTCAAGAGTCTGAGCACAGAACCACATCAGAGGCACAAAGTACGTGTGAGGTGGCTGTTTTATAGAGGGTAAAGCTGAGGTGGCACACACCTGTGATCCCTGCACTCGGGAGGCAGAGGCAGGAGGATCTCTGTGAGTTTGAGGTTAGCCTGGTCTACAGAGTGAGTGTAGGACAGCCAAAGCTACACAGAGAAACCCTGTCTCAAAAAAAAAAAACCCAAATATATATGCATATATATATCAGCACATATATATATATATATATATTTAATAAAAATTGTGAAAACTGTTTCTTTTCATTCCCAGCCACCACCTTTCTGAGTTTTTTTTTTTTTTCCTACCAATCCAAGTGAAATGAAACTTAAAATTCTTCATGTGTTGCATATTCTTTAAAAACCTCACCTACAACTACTTCTTTCTGGTTCCCTGGGAAGTTTCTGATTAAATAATCAAAACTAGCTCACGGCACTGCCACAGGAACCTCAGAGTGGGCCGAAGGTAACGGTACTTAATAGTGAACGGATGAACTCTATGTTTAAAGTGGGTAGATTATATGTGGCATCTCTAAACCTAACGGAGGGGCTAAAGAGATCAGCAGTCAAGAGCACTGGCTGCTCTTCCAGGGGACCCGGGTTCAATTCCCAGCACTCACAGAGCAGCACACAACCCTCTGTAACTCCAGTTCCGGGGGATCCAGCACCCTCTTCTGGCCTCTGTGGGCACCGTCAGGCACACACACAGTACACAGACATACACACGGGCATAATTCAAACACATATAATAAGTAAAAAAAAAATTTAGGTCGATGGAATTCCTATCTTACTGCCATGTTAGTTTCATTAATTTAACCATCACACCCAGAAATAAGTACCTTAGTGCTCATTCAGAGGACCAAACCTTGCTAAAACGAAAATACTAACCTTTTTCATATTTGCATAACAATTCTACCGGCCAAATTTACAATCAGAGCTTGTGACTTTTTCCTCTGAAAAAAATCTTTTGTTCCTCAAATGACAATGCAGAAAAATAGTTTGAACCACATTCAAGTTTTGCTTTCAAAGAGAACAAAAAGAATGCTCTCTACCTCTCCCTGCTGAGAGGACCACAAAGGCCTAACAAATGTTTCCCAGAACAAACATTACTCAAAACCTGAGGCCGACCATAGGAGAAACGCTCACTTGAATACACCAAAGAGATAGCAACATAGAACAAACAGCTAAAAGCTATGTGCTGGCTGAACACACAACTGGCAGCTTTCAGCTTACAAAAACTGGGGTCTTTAACTCTCAGACTGGACTCAAGCACGAGACTGAAAGAAAAAAAGATTTCCGGCTTGTCAAGTGAGGACTCCTCCAAAGGAAAAATGCAGATATATAAGTAACACTAGAATGGATACAAAAATATACTGCCTTTTATTTTCCTAATTAATTTTTAAACAGAAAATTATTTTCTATTTAAATGATACTTTTTTTAACATGTAAGATGTGCAATATCATCCACATAGTGAAATGCTTTCTATCAGCACACAAATTTTTTTAAGATTTTCTTTATTTATTTATTTTATGCATAATAGTGCTCTAATAAGGCAGTAGAGGGTGTAGATGGTTGTGAGCCACCATGTGGTTGCTGGGACTTGAACTCAGGACCTCTGGAAGAGCAGACAGTGCTCTTAACTACTGAGCCATTTCTCCAGCCCCCACAAGTTTTTTTTTTTTTTTTCAATGAAAAATCTTTTACCTAAGTTATGGAAAACTAACTTTTCAATTTGTAGCCTGGTACTTAAAATCCAAAAAGGACTTTTCAGTGGTGCACACAAAATGCTTTACCAAGCTTCTCACGTGTCTGTATTTGATAGCTACCGTTAGTCTTCTAACCCATAATGCATAGTTTTAACAGAAGTGCAAAGCAGCTGAGGGTACATTTACATGCCAAGTGCTACAGGAGCCTGTGGGGGTCAGAAAAGATGTCCCCCAGAACTGGAGTTGCAGATGGTTGTGAGCTGCCAGGTGGGTTCTGGAAACTGAACTGTGGCCCTCGGCAAAAGGAGCCAGCGCTCTTAACCACTGAGCCATCTCTCCAGCACCAAAGATATTTCTCGTTTATTGTTCAGATTTTTACAAGAAAATTCTTAAGTAAATCACATAGGAATAGGTAAAATTCCTTCTATTAAAACAAACAAACAAACAAACATAGCATAAGTGTGGTGGCTCCTGCCTAGTCCATAATCTCACCACTTGGGAAACTGAGGCAGGAAGATGGTCATGAGCTCAAGACCAGCCTGGGCTACATGTGAGACTCTGCCTTATTAATTAATTAATTAACTTTAATCTGCATTTTTCTATTTTAATTTCTGAGGAGAATGAGCTAACTGATGTTGCTTACCTTTGTTTATATTTTTATTTAACTTCTGAGAATAATTTTGCTGGTATAAAAATACAAAAATAAGCCAGGCATTGATGGTGTACACCTTTCTTCCCAGCACTCAGGGAGGCAGAGGAAGGAGGATCTCTGTGAGATCCAGCCTGGTCTACAAATCAAGTCCAGAACAGCCAAGGCTACACAGGGAAACCCTGTCTTGGATGTGTGTGTGTGTGTGTGTGTGTGTGTGTGTATGTATACACAAAATAATTACATCAAGTACATAAAGCTAAAAGTCCAGATTTCCAAATAATATATGACCATAAAGTTCTGGGTGTACTGAGGATGTGTTCAAAGTATCTGTAAAACGTGTTTTCGGTAACATGAGATATAAGTTGGGAATCGGCATTTGCCCACGATCAGCAGCCAAGTTTTTTATTTCTCAACTACTTTTTACCCTTTTTCTTATTTTTACTTCCAGTACTTACAAGAGATGCATTTTCTAGTACAATGGCTTCAACCAGAGTTCAACCTCTGTCAACTTTCCAAGCTTTAAATCTCAGGCATGCTGCTGGAAAATTTCTGCTCTAAGCTTTTTCTCTTCCTGACTACTCACAAGACCCTGAATCTTTTTCATCCAGTCTCTATATTTCTAAGACCTGAAGACGCAGGCATCTCTTCTCTGCTTTCCGATAGAGGGGTGCAGGCCTCGTCTCCCTTAGAAACACTAGGGCCTTCCATTAACTTTGATTTTAATTGGTGGTAGCCAAAGTCACCAAGTAAACTACCACAGAGAACACTGTAATAGCAGCTATTGATTATTGATTTAAAAGTAATTGTTTACCTGTGAACTAAAGCAGAAGCTAAATTTATCTAATTAATACACAATAATTGGGACTGGAGAGATGGCTCAACAGTTAAGAGCGCTGGCTGCTGTTTCAGAGGACTTGAGTTCCATTCTCAGCACCAACACAGCAGCTCACAACCAACCGTAACTCCAGTTCCAGGGGATCCAACACCCTATTAGACATGCAAGCAGGCAAAACACCAATACGCATAAAATAAATAAACAAAATTCAAATATACTTATCTAGTATTTGCACCTACATGTCAGGACATAAGAAGGTCAAGAGAATGTTTTTAAAAGTCAATTGTGTGTGGTACAGCACAGGTGTTCAATCTGTGTTTGAGTGTCATTGACATGAGAGATGCTTTTGCAGAGCTCATACTGTTGGTAAATATGCAAATGCTTAGTTTAGTACGCACCACGGGTAGACCATCCTAGAGCACGCATTTTTAAGGAGGTATAGTAGCTGCAGATAATGCAGTTAACTCCAGCAGACATCTGTGTTACACACGTGGACATCAAAATCAGCACGGCATGCTTTTGTGACACAGAAAGAGACCAAGCTTGTGGTGAAAACGATTATTTCCAACCCAAGCCTGCTTTAAACACTGTTTTGTTGCGTGGCACCCAGCCAAAACAACAGTATTCTGAAGCTGTTGTTGCCTTTGAATCACTTACCAGGCTTTGGCCCATTTTTAAAACAAGGTAAAGGCCATGGAACTACTAAAAATAAGTGTGGATCAGGATTTCTGATTCACGTTCCTTTAGCAAACTTATTCCATTTGATCCCAAGACTTGGCTGCTCTCCTGACAGACTATTCTAAGCTAGCCACAGCTGACAGGGGCATGCCTTTCATGATTAAGTGGGAAGCTCTTGCTGCAGATGACTGGAGATTCCAGATGCATCTATCCTTTGCACTTCAGAAAGATCTCTTTGTTGGCTTAGCATCAGATCATGACTTATCTTTTTTTTCTGATTGTCTCCACTCACACACCAGGGCATCTGTATGTGTTACCAAGGACTGTCCCTTTTTGTTGCTGTTTTTGTTTTAATTTTGGCCACAAAGTGTTCCACCGTATTGTACAGTGAGGGTTTGCTTTTTCCCTGCTTTCTTGGTGTGTGAGGGGGGTGTGTCAAAGAACATAGAGAAGTGTTAAAAACATAAAACGATCACTGTCCCTACAAATACTGTTTTATTGTTCTTGGGGAAAACCTAAAGATGAGAATTTGATTGAATTTTGCCTATTACAATTCCTGAGGAACGATATTCAGAATATTTCCCAAAGCAAGGGGTTAAGCGTTTTAGCTTTAACTGGTCACTACTGCCTTTCTTCTGCAAAAGGAAATTCTGTGCGCCCCACCTGGCAACATCCACGAAGAGGCTCCTAGCCTGGAACAGTTTTCCTGATAGGCATAAAGGTAATCAAGGCAGACACCCCCAAGGAAATGCCCAGGATCTACCTCATGCGGGCAAGACTAGGGAAGAGGGCATAGGGAACTCTATCCCGGGCCCGAGCTCAGGGGCAGGGGCGCACGGAGATGGGGGCGGGGAGGTGGAATGGGCACCGGGTACAGACTCCGGGGCCGCCTTAACTAAAACGTCTGGGTAATTTAGCACCGAAGGGGAAAGGCAAACAAAACACCCACACCGGATCCGGCTCTCCCGGGGCAGTCAAACAGTTGGCAATGAGGAACAAACGCGCAGGCGCGTCCTCAGGTCGCCAGGTCTAAAGAGACGTAGTGAAAATCGAGGAAGTGGGTCGGCGCGGGGTCGCGGGCTTTCCGCGGCTCCTCTAGGTCCGGAGGGGCAATGCATTTCCCGTGACCACAACCGGGAGCGGCCCGATCAGGGATCTGCCTTGTGAGATGCTCACTTAAAAGGCAGAGACGAGACCAGCCCGCTCGCGGAGAGGAGCACTGTTTTCGGGGCAGACGTAGCATTATCCAGCCCGTCCATTCAATCCCGCGCCTGTCGGGGGGCTGCGAGGGACCCGGGGGCTTCTAGGGGAGCCCAGGGAGGGGGGGCAGAGTCCATCTCCGTCGCCGGACCTCGAATCGCCGCCGGAAGCCGGGGGCGTCGAGGGCCGTTCGGGACAGCAAAGTTACTTTTCTAAGCAACTCCGAGTGAGCGCAGCCCGGACAGAGCCCCTCCTCCGTCGGAGGCCGGGGAGTGCTGGACGGATCACAGCCTGGAGACACAAAGCCGCGGACCCCCACGTCGCGGACCCGGGGGGGGGGGGGCTGTGCCTACCTTGATGCCCTGCTGCTGGGTGGTGAGGGTCAGCTTGGACTCGTCCAGGAGCAAAACTTCGCAGTAAAATTCTTCCGGGACGGCGCAGAAGCAGCCCATGTCGACCGAAAAGCGTCGTCTCCAGCCGGGCGAGAGCGGCGTCCGCGGCGCCCGCCGCCGCCTCCTCCTCCTCCCCCACCTCCTCAAGCGCCAAGCATTAATCTATGGTGCGCGCCGCGCGCGGGGGGCGAGAGGCGCGGGTCTGGCCGGGGTCCCCCCCTCCCCACCCGGAGGGGCGAGGTCCGGGGTCCGGAGGTCACGGAGAGGGTAGCCCCGGGATGCTCGGAGGGCGAGCACGCGTCAGGAGCCCGGGGCCGCCCGAGAGGCGTGCGCGGAACGGGGCACCCGGGGCGGCGCGTCCCCGCGCATCCTGCGGCGGCGGCTCCTCCGGCGAAGACCTGGGCGGCGACCTGGGGACGACAGGAGTCGCCGCGCGTAAGGGCGGCCGGCCGGAGACGCCAGCGCTCCGCACAAGCCCCGGGGCGATCCCCCGGCCGCGGCTCCCGAGTCTCCGCGGGGCGCGCACTTCCAGCGCCGACCCCGCCCCGCGGGGAGCGGAGCGCTCGCTCGGCTTCCCTTTTGTGTCGGGGGGTGACCACGACCCCCCGCCCCAACACACACAACACACACACACCGCGGACCTGGGGCGCGGAGGACCGGCCGGGGCTCCTCACCGGGGTCAGCTGCTGGCGGGCCGCGGCTTCCGTCCGGGGGTCCCCGAACTCATCCCGCGGCGACGGCGGAGCGCAAGCTTCCTGGGGACCGAGCGCCGCTCCCGACGAGCGTCCCGCGAAGCCGGGCGTCGGGGGACCTGCGGGCGGGCACCGCGGGAGCCGGGGCGCCAGGCCGCGGAGGCTCCGGGGAAAGTTCTTGGCCGCTCGCGGGGCGGAGCCCCGGGCGGGAGCCACCCAGGTGCCGCGGTCCCCCGTCGGCCGAGAGCCTCGGGGAGCAGAAGCCGGAGCCCCGCGACCGTGACCCGATCGCCCCCTTCAGGGCGGGGTCTCGGCTGGGGGCGGAGGGCGGGGCGGAGGGGCTCAGCCCGGCCGCGTGCCCGCGGGTCCCCGGCGAGAACGCGTGCGCCGTCGCGAGGTCCCCGCGTCCGTTTCCCCGGGAGACCGGGAGGTGGGTCCACCCCCCGCCCCGCGGCGGCCGAGGCGCGGTTCCGCCGCGACCCCTGCGTCCTGCGCTCCCGGGCTCCCACGCCCTCCGCGCGGCCGGCGGGACCAGGCGCTGCTGGGCACAATAGCTCTGAGGCTGCAGTGACCCCTGGCGGGTCGTCGCGTCCGTGCACAGGCAGCGCCGGCTGCGGGAGCGAGACCCAGGACCCCCCGCCGGCCCCGGGAGCAGGTGCAGGCTGAGCTCTCTCTAGCTGGGGAGCAGCAGCGAATTGATGCGGATGGCTTGCCGGAGAAGGCGGGGTCGGGGGGAGGCGAGGGAGGGCGCACCGCGGGGCTGTGCCTCGCAGAACTCTGTATCGACTACTAGAAAGAGAGAAAAATAAAACATAAAAAAAGCTTGGCCTCCGCTATGAATTTCCTCTTCTAACACTTGTTAGCTTGAATAGTCAAAAAAAAAAAATTTTTTTTTAAAATATGCTTAAAACCTAGGAAGCTAGCACTTAAAGTAAAAACTTTGTGTTTCCTACCCAGGAAAATAAAAGCCGTTTTGCAACAGTTGGACGCAGTTGTCGACACAGTGATGTCCCACAAAGGACTTCTGAATGAAACCTCGCTTTTCCCTGCCCAACTTCCAGTAAATATGGGATGTATCCAACGTCCAGTAAAACCCCAGTTTACCTTCCAGTGCTTCTGATATTGAGGGAGGCCTTGAGACTTTAATTAAATTCTATATGGAACTTTGGGTTCTGCTGTAAAAAGCTGTATCCAACTTAAACCTCTGGGTTTTAACATCTCCCTGTGGAGGCTTTTCTGCCGCGAATCGCCGAATGTGATTGAAAGATATACCTTAATAGTTTTCTTTCTTTGCCACGGTATGCAGCAGGGCCGTCTAAGCCTGCAAAAGCCTTTTGTTTCTTTGCTGCGAGTTTGCAGTCATTACCTGTACTCTGGCCCTTTTGGTGTAGGGCTTTTGTCTGTTGCCCCTCCTGGTGATGGAGAGCCTGCGTTGGGGGTGGGGCAGCAATTTTGTTACAAAGCCGTGGCCTTCCACACATACTACAAAAACCTTTACTAAGTGAGGAATTTCCTTTTCCGTCTCTTTATCAGAGATGAGAGATAAGAACATTTAAAAAAAAATCTGTTTGATACAAAACTGAAGCTTTCTAAAGATAAGAAAATCCCAGAGATATTTTTTTAGCGGCATTGCTGAGTATAACTGACACACCATAGCTACTTATATTTAATGTATACAGCTTACATTTTAACACATGTACGCCCGTATGACCAGCACTATCAAGCTGATAAATGTATGCATCGACTCTAGTTGACCCCAGCATGTCCGTATTCCCTCCCTCACATACCTCACCATGCTTCCCCACCCAGGCAAGCACAGATCTGCTTTCTGTCACTACAGATTAGCTGCACTTTTTCAAGTTTATATAATGGATTCACACGGTGTCAAATCTTTGTGGGTTTTTTTTTGGGGGGGGGGTCATCTGGTTTATTTCACTCAGTGCAATTATTCTGAAATGTATTCGTGTTGTATAAATAGTTCATTCAATTTTATTGCTCGGTAGCGTCTCATTATACACACACAAACGCACACAGAGACATGTGACTTGTGTGAATGCATGCAGGTAGGTGTGTATTTTCTAATTCATTTGGGTGTTTTCCAATTTTGGGCATTACAAATAAAGTGACTAATTTCATCACCTTTGTCAGCTCACACTGCTATAACAGAACATCATAGATTAAATAGCTTACACAGTAGACATTTTCCTGGAAACTGGAAGTCTAAGTTAGATATGGCAGCAAGGTCCACTCCTGACAAAGGCCTTTGTGGCTTGAAGTCAACCTCCATCTTGCTGTGTACTCTCTTTGTGTGTGTGCTCATGGAAACAAGCACTTCAGGATTTATTATAAGGACACAAACCCTTAGGTGTCAGAGCCTTACTCGAATCTCATTTTACCTGAGTTGTTTCCTCGTAGACCCCGTCTCCAAACACAGTCATAGGGTCAGTTCTTCACACACACACACACACACACACACACACACACATTAAGACACACAATTAAAGAAGTTCACCTCCATTAGTCAGTGGAGAAAGCAAATTAAACTCACCGTGGACACCACGAACACTAAGGGAAAGCTATCACACAGGGCTGGGCCTTTGGAATCTTACTGAGGGGCTTCGGATGTCTCACTATCATTGTGCGCAAAGGAAGATGAGGTCACAGTGGTTAACAGTTTGACAGTTTCTTAAAACTTGAAAAATTTTTAACGAGATCTAATAAAACATTTTATCAGGAAAAAAATTGTTTTTCATTATGTGCACAGCGAGGGAATCCTATTTAAAGCTCTCGAACCAGACCAAACTCAGAGTCAATACAACTCTGCCGGGATGCGTGCACCATCTAGGAACGCTTCAAGAATCCTTGCCCTGAAAAAGATCTTTCACATTCCAAAGACATCCCTTGACCCTGGCCAAAATGTGCACTTCAAAATGCTAGACACAGAATTGCCTGTTAGGTGGTTTGGTTTGCATGTGTGTGTGCATTTGGGGGCGTGGGGGCGTGCATGCAAGTGTGTGGTGGAGGCCAGAAGAGAGTGTTGAATCCCCCGGAGCTGGAGTTACCAGCAGCTATGATCACCCTGTGTGGGTGCTGGGAAGTAACTCTACCAAAGCAGAAAGGGCTCTTCATGGCAGAGCCATCTCTCTCTCCGGCCTCCAGAACTCTTTTTCAAACACTGTTCTCATTAGAGAGCTGTGTTTAAACAACCCCCAAGACATCTCTCACCTTTTTATTAACTTTACATCACCATACTTTTGAAACTTAATAATTTGACAAAGAAAAAAAAACCTTGAAAATATGGGTGATAAACACAAATAATTTCATTACTTAAATGTGGGTGGGTACAATGGCGGAATCGCCCTAAAGACTTGGTAGCACACCGATTCCTGGCCTGACCCCCAGAGTTCTTCAGCAGGTCTGGAGCTGGCCTTGGGAATTTCTAGCAAATTCTACCAATGATCCAAGGACGTTTTGCAGACCACTAGAGGTTATGTCCTGCCTCCCCCTCAAAAAAATTGGTAGGAGCTGTTCCTAATTACCTACAAATAATTTGGAGGGTGATTTAATACTTAACCGGTGGTCTCTCAGTTAATCTAGCTCACCCATGAAGTCAATGCCCATCAAGGAAAATTATCGAAGACCCTGTCAAGTTGATCCCAACAGAAAGAACGGCTTTTAAAGAGAGGAAATATCTCTGCTTGAGTTTTGTAATACTATTGCCTAGGCTACTTGGACGACATACTCAGTTTTCTATCTCATATAGAATGTGCCCAGGCACGTACACTTGAAGACTCTCCTGCCTTCTGACTCATTTCATGGCTATGTCATTAACCAGTTACCCTCCCTTCTAAGTCCTGAAGCCCAAGATGGCATTTATTGAAATGCCTCAGGCTGTTGCCCATGTTGCAAGGAAACTCACTTCCCAAAACTGCCCTGCCATGAAAGCTGTTTCTTCCTCCTTTGCTCTCCAAATAAAGGCTCTTAGGAATTACTGAAAGCTCTTATGCAATTTTAAAACAAAGTCTTTGTTAGCGAATGCATTGAGATGGTTTGTACTTAGTATAAATGTTTTAGAATTTGACTTTGGAAACACCCTAATCTCCTTTCTTTGTTCTTGAGAAGTCTTGTCCTTTTAGGATCCTGAGGTTGGGGGTTGTTGTTGGTTTGTTTTCTGCTTTCTAGACAACAGATTCTTATCATTTGACAAAGTGGGATAAAATGGGGCAAGGGGCTGAGGAGGCAGCTTGGTCAGGATGCCTGCTCCACAGTCCCTGAGTTCAGATCCATAGTGCCATGGTAAGAATAAAACCAAGAGATCACAACCTCGAGCCTGTGACCCTATCACAGAGGGGGAAGAAACAGGCAGATCCCTGGAGCTCGCTTGCCAGACAGCCTACCCTGAGCACCAGGCTCAGTGAGCAACTATGCCAGAAGAGAAGGTGGGAAGCAATGGAGGAAGACACGCCACGTCGACCTTTGCCCCCACGCACATGTGCGTCCACGCGTACACACACATTCCTCGTGCATACAGACGGGTAAAATGGCATTTGGATGCATTGTTGGGAAAGCTAGAAAGTGCAACCTGTGGTGAATATATTTTAAATACGCACGCACTCTGATTTAAACATTCAATGTCTGGGAACTTAAAGCATAGCTACATATACATGTAAAAAGGTATTTACTATACCGATTTTATAATATTAAAATTTTTTTGAACAGTCTAAATCCAATAATAGGGAATTTTTAAGTTGGCCATGGTGTGCACACATAACAGAATGCCTGGAAAAGACTGAATAGATAATGTACTGACACGGAAAATTATCAAAAGTTGTTGTGGTTTTTTTTTTGTTGCTGTTTTTGTTTTGTTTTCTTTTGTTTTCTTTTGTTTTGAAGAGCACCTCACATGACTATGCAAAATTGGAAAGGTCCATCTTTGGTTTGGGTCTTCTTTCAATTTTTAAACATTTTGCTTATTGCTGTGTTGTGCAGGCAGGGCACATGTGGAAGTCAGAGGTCAACTTTGGGGAACTGGTTCTCTCCTGGCACAACGTGGATCCTGAGAATCCGACGCAGCTCATCAGCATGAACCTTTGCCCTCTGAGCATCGCCCTGGACCCAGTTTTGCTTGTTTGCATGATACAAACACAGTTTGTTGGTTACAGTGGTAAATGAGAGAGAGAGAAGACGATGTCAGCTCTTGATCCTGGGATCTGCAGCCCCGGGCACTGCCGTCTCTCTCTTTTTTTTTTTTTTTTTTTTTTTTTTTAAGGAAGTTTAAAGTTTTTCTAATTCCCATTGAAAAATTTAAACCATGAAAATGGATTCAAACTGTTCCTTAATGAAGCTGGACTTCATTTAGAATGGGACTCCTTACCTAAGTCCTAACCCAGGATTTAATGTGTTGCCTGTTTTACGTAGAGACTGTGTTCAGGTTTCTTCGTGAATAAAAGGTATCAATGTAAAAACAACTTAGTCGTGTGAGTGTTTAGTCCCTCCATAAAAACTTGGAGAATGTGTCAGATCTCCTAGAACTAAGATACGGAACTGGAGGAACGTCATGAGCTGCTGTGCCGGTGCTGGCATTCAGACATGGGTCCTCTTGGAAGAGCAGCCAGAGCTCTTAAACCCTGATGTAATTCTGTTTCCTGCCAGGTCTTTTAAAAATAAATTTAATTTCTTGAATAGTATTTCTGTGGCTGAGTAACTATAAGATTATTAATTGCGCGAGATAAAAATGTTAAATAAAGAGTGTAAGAAGGCCGAGCTCAGGAGGTGAGGGGAGTGGCAGGCAAGTCTCCTTTAGAGAATGATGCCTTCTGCTCAGCAGTTGTCCTGTGGGTCACTGGCTTGAATCCCGAGGTTACTAAGCCTTCTCTCATTCTGTGAGCCACGTTCTAAGCTTAAATATCATCCTGATACCCTTTTCTTCGGCAAACCTGCGCTTGCTGACCCATTTTCATCTTGCTTGGTTTTGCTTGGTGCTCAGACATCTATTGCTTTGTTCTCCCTCCTTTATGGAGCTCTCCTGACCCTGAGATGGGAATTAGATGGCATGTACAATTGCCACCCTCCTGCTGTACAGCCAGGGCAGTGAGTCTTTTGCTGTATTCCAAGAATCTGGCACTTGCTCAGTGACTCGTGGACTCAATAAACACATGTTGAATGCATAAGGACCTATAGAAACCTCATTGCCAGTATGGTGCCTGCTAATTTCCTTTAAGCATCTTCAATTGAACTCTTAAGTTGACTCCTTTCTCTTATGTCATCAGGGTCGATGTGCTTGTAATCTCAGCATTCAGGAGGCTAAAAGAGGAGGATGGAGGGGTTGAAGTCAATTGGAGCTACACAGCAAAATGCTGTCTTGATCTAGGCGTGGTGGCTCACAACTGTAATGTTAATACTTAAAGGACAGGGCAAGAAAATCACTACAAGTTACAGACCAGCCAGGGCTACGTAGCGAGTTCTAAGCCAGGCTAAGCTATAAAGTGAGACCCTATCTCAAAACAATAACATTTTTTTTTTAAAGTCAGATCTGAGAATATAGCTAAGCTCATGTGTGCTTGCTTAGCATGTGTGAGGACCTGGGCTCAGACCCTAGTACCAGCTAGTTGACTAAGGAATTACAGTTCATTAAAATAAACAAAGTGGAACTGGAGAGGAAGTTTCTGGTTTCTTTGAAGACTCAGATGTGACATGTGATGCTTTGCTAGAAGTTGTCTTGGGAGAGGGTGCGTGGTGTTTTGCTGCAAGCTGTCTTGTGCGAGGAGCGTGATTTGGGCAGCTGAAAACATCCATAGGTAGACTCTGAGGAAAGGAGATAGAAGCCTATGGACAGTGAGATGCTTTTGGATCGACATCGCTTCACTGGTCTTTGTTCTTCGACACTTGACTTTGCAGAGAGATATGTTCCAGAGAACTGACTGAGTCTTGCAGTGACTCCTCCCGATTTGGTGGGGTCTTGCTGTTCCTGCTGAATCGGGCTGATTCTTGTTGCTGTTTGGTGTTGGATTTTGGACTGGACTGCTGATATCCGGACCAGGAAGAATAGACCCACCCCAAACAACTACGTCTAAAATGGTCCACAACCCCCTTTTCCTAATAACCTTTCAGTGGGTTGGAAGGAAGGTAGAAGTGTTTAAGAACCCTAAAAAAAGTAGGTTGTTGGAAAAATCTAAGCCTACAAAGGACAATTAAAAAGAATTTACACTCATAGTGTTATTAGAAAGAGCATGAGCATGAGCTGATGTCCAAGACAACACTTAGAAGAGTGGCAATGGTCTCTTCTTCTAGAAGCCTTCGATAACTTGCTCAAGTTTTAATAAAACTGGCTCAAGGAGCCAGTTTCAATAATTTACTTAATCTGTTTCAGAATGTGCTTTATTGATACCCCAATTACAGTTGGTGCTAGTGATGCTGACACAGCACAGTAAAGTAACAAAATCACAGAAGAACTATGAAACAAACTTAATAATCTGATCCCATCACTTAATTATATCTCAGACAAGGTTGCTGAGACATAAGGACATTGTCTTGTCCTTGATCATAGGATTCCTGCCATTAAGGATTACCTAATAATTTTCTCATTTATTATTATTACCTAATAATTTTCTCATTTATAATTCACTGCTTATAACCTAATCCCCAATTAAACTCTAGGGATGTATGACATTGCTTTGTTGTGTATACTTGTGTTTATTAGTAATATCTCTGAATGTGTCCAGTCTAGGTGGTAAATAAGGTAAAACAATACTTAAGAGAGAGAATATAGACACACATGTCTCATTGAGTTGAAGGCACCATCAATTGTTTGCCTGCTGTTCTTTTATTCACCACCAAGAAAGAGAAAAGATGCTCTCAGTTGGTTAAAGACATCATCAGTTGTGGGATATACCCCAAATTCAGAATGTTAAAATGTTAGGGAAATGTGTTCTCGGCGTAACAGAAGGAGTGTGGTGTTATACAGGGCCTTCTTTACTCAGATAATGTAACTAATGGTAACCTTGCTACATGTGTGCCACGATTATTGGTGAATATAAGCAAAGGATACTAAAATAAAACTTTTCACAAAGCAGATATATGTAAGAAAATTATACATCGTTTTAAAAAGCAAATCAAGTGGTGTCAGGGTGTTCTTCCGTTGCTTGAAATAAAGTTTCCTGCCTCCCTGCCTGTACAGTCCACAGTACCATGAAGGCACTGGTTCCAGGTTTCTGAGTCCTTTTACCTCTGCCGCTTCCACATATTGGCCTTGAACCCAGCCTGGCCTCCCCTGAAGCAAACGGAGGCTGGAGGCTTTCCAGGTCTCACATCTGCTCACCACACCACACACATTGAAGCGAGCCATCCATCTTTCTTACTTGAGGCCCAGGGTTTATACTTACTGACCAGCTTTAGTCACGAGCAACTCAGTGAAGTCCCTAGGAGCACAGACTCCAGAGCCAACCTGCCTGAGTTCAGAGACACAGATAACAGAGTCCAGATAGCGCACAGAGTGGCGCAGAAGGGGCTGCTGAAGCGTCTGCCTCATGGAGTTATCACGGGACTGGAACTTAGTAAATCAGGAAAGCTGTGGAAGTGATGATGATGATGGTGATGATGATGACAATGACAATGACACTGCTGCTTAGCACCAAAGTAATCCCTGTGGCTACGGTGGATTGTGCCGACCAGCCTAGCCTAAACCAAACCACGCCTTTGGAGCAATAGGAAAATTAGCATGTCTGGGTTCACACAGGCCCTCAAACATGAACCAGAAGGGATAACTAGGGAGTTGCAGCATGAAAAAACAGGTACAGACAACCAACAAATGTCAAGTGTACAAACTGTGGTTTTAATACACGAGATCATTTGATAAATCATAGTCCAAAATAAATACCACGTGTTCATGGAAAATAACCACCCTATACCTTGTTTCTTTCTCAAATGTGTACATCCACATATCAAGGCTCTACATTACATAAATTATACATCTTATAAGTGCTGCCTAGACTTCCCTTTGGCTCACAGCTCCTTTTATCTAACTACTCAGCCAGGACTCATCGTCCATTCTCTCTGTGTCGGGCATAGCTATGACAGATTGGTTCCTGCCCTCGTACTGCTCACAGTCCCGTCAAGTGACAGTCCTTAGCAAGCGTTCACCTTCCTTTGACTAGAACACTGTCATAAAGTGTGACCAGGGTCCTAGAAAATGCCACGTGGCCGCTTTTATTATTATTAAGTACACTGTTCCCTGGCTGTCGGATGGTGAGTTACTAAGTGTATTCTGTATGTGTCTCCTCACTTCCTGTCAGCTTCCTGAGGGCAGAGGCAGCCCAGACTCGGCTAGTTGACTGTAGCTCCTCAGACAGCGTGTGGTATATAATAGATAACTACAGCTTTAAAAACATTTTTTATCAAGTCCTTGAGAATTCCAAACATTGTGTTTTTGTCATTGTGTTTTGTCAGTCGCCAATAGACCCTCAGATATGTGAGGGACCTTGTGCCCATCTCCCCACTCTTCCCTGCGATCCTCTCTGGCTTGTTCATATGTGCAGCTGCCCTACTACGTATGAGAGATGTTGTTCCCTTGCTCCCTTGCAGTCATCCACCTCCTCTGGTTCTCACCACCTCTGGCTTTTCCATCCTTCCCAGCCCCTCTTCTGCAATGATCCCTGAGCCTTGGGAGGCAAGGAGAGGGCTAGAATGTCTTATTTAGGAATGAGCGCTGTGGTTGCTTATTCTCTTCACTATGACCAGTGTGTGTCTCTGTTAATAACCACGTACTGCAGGAAGACGCTTCTCTGATGAGGTCTGAGAGATGCACTGATCTACGGCTACAAGGAGACGTTAGTAGGAGTTGGTTTAACAAAATGTCTCGTCAGAAGAGTAACAGCAGTAGGTTCTCTCCCGGCGCCTAGGACTTGTCTAGCCGCACGTTCTCGGTCCCAGGAAATGCACCATGCATGGGTTCCCACTTGCAGAGCAGTCTTTAAAGCGAACGCAGTAGAAATTGACATCTGTGCCACTACTACACCAGTGGGCCTATCTTTCCAGGCAGCTTGTCGCTGTAAACCACGGGAGTCCCAGCTGGACAGGACTGATGCTTTCTTTTCCGAGATCTTGCATAGCACCTTCCAATACCACGAAAGCTCACCAGTCCAGAAGGTTCGCTTCCGGACCCGTACCAGCTTGATAGCTCCATGTTCTGTGACACAAGTGTGTGATGTCTTCAGCAACGGGGCCTTACTATCAACTTTTGGAGGGTACCCAAGAGCAATGGCTATCGCCTGTAATATGTGAAGGGCATAGAGGTACCTCGTTCCTAACGCTGGGCTTTTTATTGATAGCCACAGCTTTTAACTGGGCAATTTAGTCCAAACTCCAGAATGTAGTATGCACGCCAGAGCCGGTAAAGGTATGCTGGGAAGAGACCCTTCCTGAGGTTAGCTGAAAGCGAGCTCTCTTTCTGCAAGGCTTGCCTTCTCATTCTCCACAGGCACAAGTAAACAGCCCTACTCTGAAGCTAACTCCCCAACACCCACACTTCAGCTGGGCACATTTCTCAGATTCCCTTGTAGTAAATATGGCCGCGTGATTATTCAAACGCAGCACAAAAGCCAACTGGCAAATGGTACTTCCTGAGAGTCTTTAACATCTCCCCAAGAGGCTTTAAAACAAGTTTTTCCTATTCAGTAAAAATATCAAGTTCCTTTCTCCCTTCCCGGGCTCTAAGGTATTAAACACAGTGAATACACTCGCTATGTTTTCAGTGTTCTCCCAAACAATACCTTCCGTGGAGTTTAGTTAAACCCCCTTTCAGTCTCCGACAGAGCAATCTTCTCGGTAACCCCTAGAAACGTTTTAGGAGACAAGCCACCACCAGGGAGGCTTTATGTAATTATATACTTTTCTTTCCCTGAAGAGTCACTGCTGCAAGAAGTGTATCCATAAAGACACACACGCTAAGCCTCCAAGGGCAGCTCTCTTCCATCTTGACCACTGGGTCAAAGAGGAAAGTGTATTTCAGAAACTTGACATTCTCTCTCTCTCTCTCTCTCTCTCTCTCTCTCTCTCTCTCTGTGTGTGTGTGTGTGTGTGTGTGTGTGTGTGTGTGTGTGTAGAGCATAAGCATGTATAGGTGCACATGTGGGTGTGTGTAAGGGCACAGAGGTCAGAGGTCAACCTCAAGTTCATTCCTCAGGAGCCATCCACCTTGTTTGCTGAGTCAGGATCTCCCACAGGCATGTGGTGGCGGCTTGATAATTAGACAAGGCTGGCTGGCCGGAAAGCCCCGTGGATCCCCTGTCAGCCCTCCCACACCCAGCATGGGATTACAAGCACATGCTCTACTTTAGCTTTTTATGTGGGTGCTGGGGATTGAACTCAGGTCCTCACGCTTGCACAACGTTTAACTAGCTGAGCCACCTCCCCAGCCGTCTTCGCTTTGACTACCCCACATTTCTGCATCGTCTTCTCAAATCAACTTGATTGTCCTTATTCCTAAGGGAAATTGACTCCAGAGGTCAGCAGTAAAATGGCCATGGACTCTCAGTTTCCTATTCTAAAGGGGCATTTGGGCAAGTGTTCTAGGCTAATGCTGTTCTTCAGTGCAGGACCAGATTGTCTACAAAGACGGGCAAAGGGGTCGTGATGCCTCACCATACCCGCTTCCTAGGTTCAGCCATTAAGCAGCAGCATGGATACGGCACTGAATCCTACCCCTCGCTGCCACATTTCTTCACTAAGGTGTGGCTGACGGTGGCTGTAGCCTGGCAACACTGACCGTATCACGGTCACCCAAGAAGACCTGGTCCTTGCCTGAATGCGGAGGGAGGAGTTGGGGTGGAGTGAAGAAGGGGGCTCGTCTACTTTTACCCTTACACTGCAGTTTAGTTCTCCGTGTTGATTTTCTTATGACGCGGTTTCTCTAACCCTTACAAACCCAGGACATCACTAGAAAGAAACCACGGCACCTTTTTAATCTGGAATGGAGCCTTTCAGCTAAATAAAAGGCTGAGAAGTAACTGTGAAAGGAAACAGCTTCGTCAGTATACCTGCCTGGTATCTCTGCTGTTTTAATTAACAGTAGCCCCACCTCCATCTCACCCTTGCCCTGGAGCACGTGTGTCTGAAATTTGAACAGTCACAGCTATGGATGTGCCACTTCTGTCAGATGGTTAGGGGAAAGGAATGCTGCTCAGCATACCGCAGTGCTTAAGACAGGTCCAAAATTGTGGCTGTACTACTGCTCTTTTTTAAAATATGAGCTAGAGCTGGGCAGGGTGGTATACTCTTGCAATTCAGCTATCAGGAAGACTGGGGCCCAAGTTCAAGGCCAGCCTGGACAACACGGTAAAACTGTGCTAAAAAACAGACCTAAGTTAAAGCAAGATTTCCTACTTTGTTTAACATACTTATCATCTTCCCCTTTTACAATCACAATAAATTTAATAGCTTAATTTTATCAGATTAAATTTAGCTTGGATTTCACGTATTGAAATTATTGCTCATCGGTAGGTATAAATACACTCATTTTAATATGCTTTACATGCATCGGTTTTAGAGGATTGTTTTGGTTTTGGTTTTACAGTTTGGGTTTCACATAGTATATATTTCGTTTGTGTGACCTATCCTAAGTAGTCAGTCCAAGGAGACAAGATGCATATGAACAATTGTCAGAAGTTGAGTGAGGAGCCAAAAAAAAAAAAGTGTACTCAGTAAAGACACTTAGGAGTATTGGGGTACTTGGATGCTTAGAAGGGGTGTCTGTAAAACAGTGAACTATATACCATTCCGTCATTCCATATTCGGTGGTGAGCCTTACCTTATGGGAATTACACATCAGTGAATTTATCTTTAGAGCAATTCATATGAGGACACCACAGTGTAATGGTTTGAATGAAGATGGCCCCACACGGGCTCGTATGTTTGAATGGTTGTTCCCCACTTGGCGAAACTGTTCGGAAAGGATTGGGAGGTGTGGCCTTGTCGGAGAAGGTGTGTCACTGGTTTCAAAAGCCTCCATCAACCCAGTTGGCTCTCCCTGCCTGATGGGTGTTGTCTCAACATGTAAGCTGTCAGTGTTCCAGCACCATGCCTACCTGCCTGCCTGCCGCCATGTTCCTTGCCATGATGGTTGTGGTGGACTCTAACCTCTGAATCTGTGAGCAAGTCTCTAATAAACGCTTCATTTTATAAGTTGCCTTTGTCGCCGTGTCCCTTCACAGCAATAGAAAAGTGGCCAAGACAATAGGCAATGACGTCTTTGAAATCTTGTGCCTGTCTTTTTTTTTTTTTCCTCTCACGGCATTTTATGCATCTGTACTTGGAATTACAAAATAAAACTTGTTTTTTAAATGTGTTCATTATTTTTAGCACGTTCACCAAAACATGAATGCAGAAGTGAACAATTGTTAAGGAATTCTGAAACCACTACTGCTTTGTGCTTGCATTGAGGACCTGATCTCTCAGCATCACTCTCCCACCGCCTTGCCTGCCCCCTCTATCTCGCCGTAACGGACTCATCCCTCTGGAACCATAAGTTACCTGCAAGGTGTTTTATCACAGCAACAGAAAAGTGACTAACACAGTTCATCTTTTACAGGTCAGGGCAGGAGGGTTTGAACGTCTGGATGCTGCACTTGAACTAGGAGGTGCTAGGGGGGAAATCTCTTGCTGATGTCACACTGTGGCCAGCTCTCCTGTCTAGCCTTTCTTTGAATTACACAGTGGGTATACAAAACAGGAGTGGGGGCAGCCAGAAGACAGTGACTCAGTGGTACCCAAAAGCTACTGTTGTTAACTTTGTGTGAGCTTGTAAAACCTGTGACAGAGGCCAGTCCAGTGTCAGCGTTGTGAGGCCAATACTGACCCCCTCAGGGAGGAGTGGTAAAATGAGGCTTGGTGAGGTGAGGATGTCCCCAGTGAGGAGCAGGTGGCTTGGTGGCGGGTTCTTCCACCAGGACATGCCAGAGTGACCTCCACACTCAAATGGGTCATTTCTCCTCCCTTTGGGAAGCACGAGATAAAATAAAACATGCTTGCTGTCAGAAGTCTGACTTTGCAAAGGCTCCCGTGAGACCATTGCTTGCTACGCAGTCGGTAGGCTTCCTATGTCTCCTTTCCTGGGACTTTGATTTTGTGGGCCACCTTTGACGGGAGACTTCAGGGGTCTGGGGAGATTAAGGCGCGAGCAGAGGCCTTAGTACTATTTCTGTGTCTTCCCAGACTGCTATCGTGGGACGGAGCGCCTGCTTGCTGGGCTCCTAGCTGCTGAAACCTGCCAGCTCACTTCCCCTGGCACACAGCAAGCATATGGTGTCAGGGTCAATATTTACCTTCGCTTAATGCGTGTGGTGCTTCATCTGTTTGTTTATTTATTCAACAGGCAATTAGGCTTCACAGAGCAGAATCCCTTTGTTCTCTTCTTGGGTTACTGAACATCCGAGCTATGGAAAACAGCTTTCAGACAAGCCTGTCCAAGCCTTGGTGTGTGAGGCTTGCCTGCAGCTGCTGCTCTGATGCAAAGGGAAAGGAATACACCCACATAAGTAGACACATAAATAAGGAGACTAGACTGCTGTTATTACATGTATCATGTTAAATATGACAGTATATAATGGAACACACTTTTATCAAAATATAGCATAGGCCGTTTGAAAATACTGCATCATATTCCCTTTAATTTTGGCATCCATGTGGATTATTTTTTTAAATGTCTTTGGATGTTTTCTGAGAACATAAATTATTCAGAAATTTTTAAAAGTAAATGATGTGACAGAGTTTTTAAAAAGAAAACCCTGGGGTCTTCCTGAGCTTTTAGTAAATTTACGGATCTTACCCTAGTCTCAAAATGTTTTATCAAATTAAAAATCTTCTGTTTAGAACTGTGTCTATATGGTTATTTCCTTTTTGATTGATTTATTTTAAAGGCACATGAAATCTTGTTATCACGTGATTAAATATACAAATTTTTTGTTCTTTTTTAATTTAATTTTATTTTTATTATTAGTTACATTTTATTAACTCTGTATCCCAGCTGTATCCCACTCCCATATTCCCTCCCAATCCGACCCACCCTCCCTTATCTCCTCCCTGCCCCTTTCCAAGTCCACTGATTGGGGAGGACCTCCTCCCCTTTCACCTGACTCTGTTTTATCAGGTATCTTCAGGACTGGCTGCAAAGTCCTCCTCTGTGGCCTAGCAGGACTGCTCCTCCCTTTTAAAAGTTAATCTTCAGCTGGGTGTTAGAACCCATATGTGTAATCCCACCAAACATTCAGAAAACTGAGTCAGGAAAATGATGAGGTTGAGGCCAGCTTTTGGCTACATATAAGATTCTCTCAAAAGGTGGGGGAAGAGGGCAATAGCTCAGTGATAGAACACTCAACTGGCAGTGCAAAGCTCATTGGTTTAACTATTAACTTAAAAAGGACTCCATAGGATAAAATTTATTTTTGTACAGAGATATTAAGCAGGGCTGGAGAGTTAAGTAAGCAATTAAGACCACTGGATAATCTTCCAAAGGACCTGGGTCCGATTCCTAGCACCCACATGGAAATTAATAATCATCTGTAACTCTAGTTCCAGGGGATTTGATGCTGCCTTCTGAGGAATGCGTGTGGTACAGATATATGTATATATCTGTATATCATATATATATATATATATGCAGTAAAACACACATACACATAAAAATAAATATTTTATATCTTAATATATTACATACAGCATATTATTTATTCTCTTTAAATTTCTAATCCTATTTTCAAAAGCAGAAGGATATGCTATATGTGGACCTATAGTCATAAGCTTAAAATAATATTCAATGATCAATAAATCTTAGGGATAGGCTGCTTGTCTATTCTACTAGGCTCAATTGTCTTAAAATATCACAAATACTTACAAGTACCAAAAACGCACAACCCAAAACCGTATGTTCCCCATGTTTTATTCCAATTCAAATCAGCATTCACTGAGCTCCCATTTTTCGCCAAACACAGAACCTCGTGAAGGACACAGTAATATGGACAGGTCTTTGCTCTTCCAGGAGCATGATTCTGGTTCTCAAAAGGAAAACAGCTCCTGTGACTGCTTGCCACACAGCACATTGCAAAGGAGGCTGTGGCTGATCCCCACAGGACTCGAACCAGACCCAGGCGGAAGGTTAAGGGAAGGAGGCAATCATGAAGGCAGATGGAAAATTCTTCTTGCCATGCAAGTGTGGGTTGTGGAAAGCCTAGAGGAGCTGCAGTATGAACCACTGAGATGAGGTATATGCCGAAGAACTCCAAATGTATGAACTTTATGGGCCAGAGGGCTGTGAAATAATATAATGAAACCAAAGTTCTCAAAAAAGTGCATCACGGCCCTGCTGAACCACACAAAACTTGATGTACGTCAACAGAGGGATTGTTGCAGAATTTTATTTCTCTGCTCAGGGTTAGTGTTTGGGAAGATTCATTGGCTATGGTGCAGAGAGGGTAATAGATAGTCACAGGGCTGGAGGCAGGTTGAGTCCATTGGCTGTGAAAAGAAGTCTATATGCAAGGAGAAGGCCAGGGTGTGGAGACAGGAGGCCTGAGAAGGGGAGATTCTGTGTGGCGCTTGACATGCTTCCGAAAATTTTTGTGTAGATTACATTATCAGATCTAAACATGATGGCCAGGACTCTTTAGATTTCTGACGAGGTTAATAGTTTAGATGACTGTGTGTGTCACATGTTTGCAGGACTGGGAGATGGCTTCCTAAGAGCCTGTCATCTAATAAGTCCCACTGTCATCAAGATACTATTTGACTCTAGGAAAGTTGCATGTTTTGAACTGGAGCAGGATCTAGTAAACCATAATCTTAGGGCCACATAAAAGTACATAATAGGCAAATGCTTAGTCCCTGCTCTGTGATCTACCGGAGGCTAGAGCCTGGGCCATAAACAGCAAGCAACAGGACAGTGCTTGCCCTGCAGTGGCTCCCAGACTCCTGGGAAAGAAGGAAAGTTTCTGAGCCTACAGCTACACAGGGAGGAGGCAGGGATCAGAGTTCTGGGAAATCCTGGAAGGCTTGAGGACCCTGAGAACAGACAGTCAAAATGGTAATAGGAAGAATTTGTCCCTATTTTAGCTATGTCCTAATTCGATCCTGGGTAGCCATGTTTCCTGGGCATCTCCAGCCCACTCTAAGAAATTTGGAATCATACCTGTGTTTCCAAGGACACTGATATTACAGCATTCTAATCTTGGGCATTCACTTAGAAATCCTGTTGCTCCTCCCCCATGTTTCCAGAGTCCCCCTCTTTGTGACTTGTCTTGGGGGAGCAGATATTAGTGACCTACAAATGATGTGTACAGCACCCAGGATGTAAGAGACTGCGTGATGAGGCAACTAAAATTGTAGTGCTGTTTTTGAAAATGTCCTGAGGCCTTCTAGGAGGCTTCCCAAAGCCTTTCCAGTTTGTGTCTGAGGCACCAGCCAGCCTGCAGAACTTGGGGGAGTTCCTCTCTACACAAAGGAACAGAAGTTCCAGCTTCTACACAAAGGAACAGAATCACAATTGAACAAAGAAAAATGGCAGAAAAATAATTCAACCAGAATCAAAGCCCACCCCACCCCCCATCCCCAGCCTGAATTGGACGTTTTTTTCTTTGGATTTTAGAAGAGATTTGCATTTGAATTTGTACTACACCATGCCAGCATAGCTCAGGATTACAGTACTCCCTCAAGATTCCTGTTTCTTCCATCTTCTGAGGCCACAAAACCACCTCAGCTGCTCTCTTCTTTGTAGCCTTTCCCTCGAGTTCTCCTTTAATGATCCTTTCTCTTCGGTGACTCATAAAGTCCGTGCCTTTGGGACACTTCGTGTGTGAGTCGTTGATAAAACACTCAAGTATTTCATTTAGAATCAAACGCAGTTAGTTTCCTGAGGAAATGACTGAAATCACAAAATTGTTGAAAAAGCTGATAAGCGAAATCAGGTCACCGGGAAAAAAAAAATCATTTTTTCTGTCACAAAGCATCGAAGGCAACTGTGCAAAGAGACATCAGTGAGTGGTGGTGCAGAAATCACTTTGGTTAGACCCTAAATACTAGACTGTTCACAATGAGGACACAAAGGTTTGAACAGAAATAAAACATAGCGAGGTTCAGCAACTTAACACGACTGCTTTAGTGGCGGCATGATATATTATTTAGAATATTTACCTGTATTAATATTTAGGCAGCCTGCTTCTGGGTTGCCTAGCAACCTATGATGTCATCCCCTCCAGGGGTCATACCTGGCAGACTTGGTTAAGTTGCTCCATAAAAGGACCAACCCACCACTTTGTCACTCTCTTGCCTTCTTTCTCTTGCCCTCTGTTCCTCTCTCCTGCTCTTCCCCTCTCTCTGCCTGGGCACCCCTCCCCCCATCATGTCTTTCTCTCCCTCTCCTCTCTCTCTCTCTCTCCCCTACCCTGCCCAGAGACAGTCTTTGTAACCCCCTCCCCCTTTCCTTAATAAAACCTCCTATGTGGAACCAGTTGTGTGGCGTATGAACCTGCCTTATAACCCCGCTGCACAATCCTAAGAGTGGTGTGTTGGTCAAATAGGCACTTTCAGTAGCCACGCTGCGTGGTGGACAACTGCTGGAAACCTATTTCATTTCAAATCTGCCCACAACCCACTTTCTGGCAACCAGATTGCTACCTCCTACCTGCAACGCCAGCTGTATTGGTGAGTTCCCCTCACTGGTCAGCATAAAGGTCTGTCTTGGTCAGGGCAGATTGACACTTGAGCATCGGGCAACTTCCTGGTACCTTCTGAGAGGGAGGAAACCCTCTCCCTCCAGAAAAGGCTATGGTTGACCCTTTTTGCTGACCTCCATTTAGGGTTTCCTTTTTCCCTTGGGTGAGATTTTTTTCGCTGCCTCCACCACCCCTTCTTGCTACGAAAATCCTAGCACTAGATAAACCACGTCTGCTACGGGCAGCTGTGCCCTTGGTCTCTGGCCAACGCTGATGATCTGTTGGAACAGATAGTATCATACTACTCTACTGAGCCAAACTTTACCTTTGGGATGCCTCTGGCAAGTCATTGACTCCTACCCTCCCAATGGGAACTGCCCATTCTTCCATTCCTCCAGCATCCCCGCTGGGATGTCTTCTGGAAAGTTTGAAACACTAAGCATGGAGCCTGAGTTAAAGGCCTCTAAGCTCATAGACCTCTGTAATAAAACTTGGCCTACATATTCCTTAGATAATGGTTCAAAATGGTTGTTTTCGGCACATTAAACCCCAATATTTTACGGGATCTTTTTAATTACTGTCAGAGATCTGGTAAATGGAAGGAGACAGAAGTCCAGGCAAAAAGATCAAAATCCTGGTCCATGATTTGAACCAAGATGATCACTGACACTAGACTTTGGTGATCCTTAGGCAAGATTGGTTCATTTATTCAGTCATTCCTCTCTCTCTCTCTCTCTCTCTCTCTCTCTCTCTCTCTCTGTGTGTGTGTGTGTGTGTTTACTCTTTTCCTCATGCAACTTGAAATTTCATACAGTAGAACAGTTCTGTGTGTGTTCCTAGCTAAAGCAGGTTTGTTAGAAGCACAGTGAAATGGCAGTGCTTTTACAAAACCAAGAACTTTGTAACTTCGGCAGGACACAGTGTCATCTTGAGAAAACACATGCATAAGTGAGAAGTCAAGACTATTGTTTATTCTACTGCAGAGACTCCTAAACCCCATTGATAAGGAAGTGAGTTGTTTTCCTTTTAGAGCTCTGAGTTGCTTGCACCGGAACAGTTCCGCCTGTGTCCCTAAGTAAAGCAGGTTTCTTTAAAATACAATGAATATGGCAATACTTGTAGAAGAGCAAGAATGTATGGATGGAAGTAAGAAGAAGGCACTGGATCTCTCAAAGCTGTAGGCATAAAGTTATTGTGTAATGCAAATGCTGATTTCTGTACCCCCCCATACTCACTTGCAGTCCTTGTTCTTAGAATCTCCCATCTCAATGTTGTAGAAACACTGCTCCCCAGTGGTCCTCTGATATTCCAATAGAGCAGCTTACAGTCAGTTACTGCTCAGGGGAAAGAATAGGGCTGGACTTCCTGCCAGACAGGGGAGGAGGAGTCAGAGGAAGAAGTGGGAGTTTCAGCGATGAGAGAAGTCCCAGAGACATCATGAGAAGAAAATGGAGCTGGAAAGCCACAAAATGCAAGAATTTCTGGGATGTATGCTGGGAGGAAACCAGATTAGAGGATTAAGAATAGAGTAAAAACTTCTCAGTTCTTGTGCTGTGAAGCTTATTATAATGATATAATGGTGTCTCAGTTATTTTTGTGATAGCCAGGTTAAGAAACTGAGAAACAAACACAGTTTTATATAAATAACCATAACATAATTTTTATATAAATAACCATAATATAATATAAGAGAAAAACAGCCTCTGCTCCAAATCTAGCCAGGGTAGCACCATTACATCCCTACAGGAGCCAAGAAAGTAATGTTAATGAGGTAAGCCACTGGGGATTATGGTAGACTAAATAAAGGCGCCATTTAGGAGGCTGGCTACCTTCATTCAGACCCACTGACTACAGTAGCACTCTCTTATCCAAGGAGGGGGATGTTCAAAGACCCTTAGTGGATTCCTGAAACTAAGGATATATGACAGAGTATACTGTCATAATTTTCATAAGTATCACTAATAAAGTTTATTAATTAAGCACCTTAAGATTCATAGTAGCTAATAATAGACTATCTATAACAACATACCAGAATAAAAGTTATATGAATATTTTCTTTCTCTCTCACTCTCATACCTTTCATCTTTTGTTTAAAGAAAGCACTTATGGGAGCCCAGGGTGCTACCTACATTTAAGGTAGATTTTTTTTCCCTCTTCAGATAAACCTCTCTGGAAATGTTTCCACAGACACAATCAGGGGTATGTCTCCCAGGTGGCTCTAAGTCCAGTTGTGTTGACAATGAAAATTAACCATTGCATTACTATGCTCATCCTATAAGGGGATTTGAGCCCTGTGTTGTCATAGTTTCCAGTTTTCAAAACTAAAGCATCAGATGCTAATTTCACTGACTGGTTGACAGGTTGGTGGATGGACGGATGGATGGATGGATGGATGGATGGATGCTAGGGATCAGTCCTAGAACTGCGTGTAACAAACACTCACTCTAACACTGAGCTACACTCTGCCCTTCAAAGCCTTTTCTTTTGTGCATATGTGGTACAGGCACTGGAATCGAACCCAGGCCTTCACATATGAGAGGCAAATGCTTTAACACTGAGACATCTCCTTCCCCGGGTCAAACTTCTGTTTTAAACACTGACAACGGACATCAATTTAAAAAAATAATGCTTCACCACCAAACCAACGCCTGGCTGCAGAACCTGACGTGACCTGTACAGCTGGCTCAGCCTCTGACATAGGCAGTGTTGACAAACATCCCATTGGTGGTGAGTCTAGTGAGATGTTACCGTTTCCCTGTCCTCCTCTCAAATTCTGAAAATATCTAAAATACAGTGTAGCTTCTGCTCCTCGTAAAATTCTTTAGCACAAAATGAAACATTTTTAACATGGTCCGAATGGGGAGCTAGGAGTCTCCCCACTTCATTGCCTCACCATTTTGACATAGAGGGTTTTTGGTTTTTTTTTGTTTTGTTTTGTTTTGTTTTTTTGTTTGTTTGTTTGTTTTTTGTTTTTTCTGTGCCATGACTGAGCATCTCAGAAAATGTCTAACCAGGCACCCTTAACACCCATAGACATCTTTCCTCTGCTGCTTTCCCATAGGCTGTAAAAACCGCCGGGTCTAATACCCTTTTTCTTATTCCAAACCTCAGGTCCAGAGCTGGAGAGATGGTTCAACGAGCCCAAGCCTGAACATCTGACTTTGGACCCCCAGAACCCACCTAAAATGTAGAAACACTGAAGTCGCAGTGTGCCTCTCCTGGGAGATGAGAGGCAGGAAGAGAACTGCAGGAAGCCCACGGGCCAGCTGGCCCACCACACGCAGCAGTGACCAAACAAAGAGGAAAATGAGGACCTACACATACAGGTGTCCTCTGACTTCCACATACGTGCTATGGTAACACATGCACACATATACACGAACACACACACCCCATACACATACATACATAAAAATAAGGACAAATTTCATTAAAGATAAACAAACAAGTCCTCCTGGCACTTCAGATTCTCATTGATTTTCCCCAATGGGAAGTTAACTTTTTGCTCTGCCCAGATGTTGCACATTCTCTGCCCTCAAGATGTTTCCCACTCTCGGGTCGTTAGCCCCATCTGGAGTGTTACACCCACCTAACATTCATGCCATCAAACAGTGTACAAATCAGGAAGAGAGACCCTGCACCCTCCACAGACACTTGCTGGGGGAATTTCAGAATGGAAAAATCTCCACTTTCTTCAGCCTCTGCAGTACACAGAGTATATACCATCGCCCACACGATCATAGGGACGGACCCTGGACACGCCCTCCCTGGAGGCACTTTTTCTTTGTTCTACCTTCAATGCCCTTTTCTTTTGGCACCTCATAAACTTCTGGCTTCCTATCTTCACAGTTAGGCAGCCTTTCAACAATGAAAAGGCTAAGCCATGTGCTCATGGGCCACCCCCAGGTCTAGACGCTGCAAAAGTCCGGCAGGCAGGGTCATCTCTACCGGGATGTGTGTTGTGTGACAAAATGTTTTGGGGGAGACACCATAAACACATCTACTCAGCCCAGATAGGGAGCCCATGACAGACCAAAGAATGGACACCCCCAAATGTCCACCTCGGTGAACCAATGAGTTTCACCGGAGTTACTAACGAGAATGCAGGTGAGGGGTTCCTTACAGGAGCAGAAATGATCAAAGCCTGCTGCACCACCAAGGCCCATACCAGCATGGGTGACAGCTCAAAAGAGCTGGAAACCCAGAGCTCACTGCATAACCTGCAGGCAGCTCAGCAGGCTGGAAAATGTCTTTTCCAAGGAACCCTGGTCTAAACCTCTTCCCGGCAGATCAGCTGTTCTTTCTTTTTTCCAGGCGAGAAGTTCTGGCCTCAAAGAGCCTTCTTTGTCACTTGTCTTTCTTGAGGGTTTTTAATAGCTTGTCTGGTCTGAGGTCTGAGAGTCTTTTTTTTTTTTTTCTTTAGCTTTACTCTGCTTCTCTGAGAGGGACTCTGGGCTTTTATAGTTTACTCTGGGGGCCCTAGTGAATCTAGTTAGTTTTAGGGACTTCCTGAAGCCGTTTAGAGGCCTTTACTTTCTTTTTGAAAAAGCTTCTCCACAGGATGGAATGTTTCACTCTCTGAGAGAACTGTTACACAACACCCCATCTCTTCTTGTCCCTTTAGCACTGGTCTCTGAGCCTTGGAGCGGGTGACTTCAGATGTTTACCTGTGACTAAGAGTTAGGTATTTTGCAACAGCAGTAGTTGCTTATTCTCAAGAGCATCACCAGTGGTTATGAGTTGAGGTTGACAACAGTTGTGCTCTGTGGGTTTAGAAGGCAGTTTGACAGGGGCATCACATCCATCTAGTAAAGCCATAGTAAAACTCCCAGTCACAAGATGTATTGGCTTACAGTACCAGACATGAACTCCGTCTTGTGGAGGGGACCTTAAATCCAATTGGAAAGCTTTTGGCCTTACCACTGGTAAGTCACTGTTGCACACACAAGTACATCTGCCTGGCATGTCGGTGGGGTTTGTTTGTTTGTTTTGTTTTGTTTTTTTCGAGACAGGGTTTCTCTGTGTATCCTTGGCTGTCCTGGAACTCACTCTGTAGATCAGGCCAGCCTTGAATTCACAGAGAATTGCACCTGCCTCCGCCTCTCTGAGTGCTGGGATTAAAGGTGTGCGCCACCACTGCCCAGCTGCATGTTGGTGTTTTAACACACCGGGTTCATAGCAAAGCAGTAATGTTGGTGACAGGTCTCCACCAATAGCCGACCTGCCCCGCTCTGGCATGTTGGGGGTTGGTCTGATGCTTGTGTTTTGATGCAAATTACTGGTCCTCAAGATCTGGTGACTGCCTGGTCACACCTATCCTTGTTGTATAAATCTGCCTAAGACCTTATACCTGATTGGTTGACTAAAGGCCTAAAGCCTGGGCAGGGCAGAATGGGGTAGGTGTGGCTTTGGGTTGAGGAGAATCATGGGAAACAGAAGGATGGAAAGAGAAGAGGAAGGAGGATGCCACAATGAGTTAGCATGGAGAAGGAACCATGTGGGCCTGGAAGAAAGAACTCCAATAATGGCGTGGGATAAGAATACAAGCAAGTATTTATAAGGTTATGGCTGGAAGGTAGCCCAGATGAGGGTGGTTAAGAAGGATGGCATTGGATGGGGGCTGGGAGGTGGATGGTGAGGATATTGAGACAGCGTAGTGGAGATATCCACCCAGCCCAAGGTAAATAATGGCAACTATAAAATCTAGCAGGTGTCCGTGTCTTATTTGATTGTGTTAGCGGGTTAGACAATACCGCTGTAGTAATTATCGCCTAATAATAGACATTGACTAGGCCATACCTTTTAAATTTACCACAACACTGGCATTGTGAAAGCCAGCCACAGGCTGGGAGTTTCCAGTTCGGTCCCAGCTTAATTTTTCCGTGTCCTACAGTCACAGCACCCACACGCAGCGCCTTCAACAACAGGCTCTTACCGTCTTGCTCTGGCATACAGCAAGTGGCAGCAGCAATAGCCTTTATGGTTTGTGAGGCACAGGAAGGTAGCCCGTCCCTGGCACTTGAAATTTTCATTTACTAACTTTATGGCTTCTGTGAGTGGTTTATTTCCTCCACCCATGTAGTATCCGTACTTCAGTCTGCCGTAGGCTCTCCACCTAGGGTGACTAGACATTATCTGTTATGTTCTTTCAAGAAAGGTTGTCCCACGGCATAACTGACACCCAAACAGAACCAAAGATGAGTTGGGGAGGGGTGTCCAGGGATGTAGCTGAGGCTGGACAGCCTGAGGGGGAGCGTCACGGGAAATTCCCATACAGCTGTCCTTTCATGTGCCTTCATGCTATGGGACCAGTTGCATGGTTCCTGCTATAGGTAGTGAGACATGGCGCTAAGGCTGAGCCATCAGATAGGACTGTGTGTGTGGAAGGAATCCCAGGGGAGGTCTTCATCTGTGTGGTGGCATGCCTGCTTAATTAGATCCACCACATGAGTACAGTGATGCCCTGAGAACAGCTAAAGGCTTAGAGGAAATTTTGCTGTCTTTGAGATTAGCGCACAAAGGTGAAGATTGTTCACAGAGGCAGTCAGGGCTGCCTGGACTCTGTGTGTGTAGGTTTCTAGAAATGTGTCTGAGGCTGAGATGGCCACGAAGCAGGAAGTTGTTTGTGTAAAGGAACAATTGCAACAAGAAAGGAAAATGCAGATAGCATCCTCTGTGCTAGCCTCTGGTTTAGCAGGTAAATTACATAAATGAGAGGTTGAGAGGTGGCAAAAGCAATAAAAGACAGCCCTCGAGTCTGACCTTTAATAAAAGCAAGGAAGGAAGGAAGGAAGGAAGGAAGGATGAAGTACAGCCGGGGGCCTTTACCATGGCCCAGTACAAGAAACTAGGGCCATCAGAAAACATTCAGCACTTGAACTGCTGGAATTAGAGAAGGCTTTCAAACAACCAATGAAAGACCCTCTCTTGGCCTGGGTGGTGACATGGGAGAGGATGGGACCAGTCTGAGTGTTGTGGAGGCAGAAAAACTGAATGATGTTACTCCCCAGCCCTGTTTAAGGCATAGGCTGTGTAGCCTCCTGCTGGAGGGAATCGGTCCCTGAGGGGCTGACTCATGAAAGCCATTAGGAGTACTGGGTTATCTCCATCTGAGGTCCCCACAAATAGCAGGGGCTGGAGGACCAGAGAGGGACAGAGAGGGGCTGCAGGGACAGAGACTATTGAGAGAACTAGAAATAAGAGAAGCCTTCCCTGGACCAGGTAGAACTAAGTTTACAAAGGATTTTTTTTTTAAGGTTGATTCAACAGGGACCTCAAAACTGGCATAGAGCCCCGGTAGTTTTGCTGAGCCCTTTGGTGGGGCAAGGTCTTTACCCAGTGTGAAAGGCCTTGGGAGATCTCGCTGGTTTATACAAGCCTGTAAAGAGTCCATAAAATAAAAGAACGAGGTAGAGATAGGAAGAGTGAAGCAGAAGAAGAGGTCTGTGTGGGTTCTTGAAGACAAATGTGGCAAGATTTGTGTCAAGCTGGAGTTCCTCAGGGGGAAAGCTGACGGGAAGCCACATTGTGTGCTAATGAGCTGCTGGGCAGCTTTAAAGCCTGAGGAGCAGTTCACAGAGGACAACCACGACAGAATGACAGAATGGTGCAGAATGGTGCGAGTGAAGACCATCCCAGAGGTGCCTAGCTGTTGGAGCCTGTGTTAAGGTGGAAGTCTGGCATTACCAAATAGCCCCCAGCTCGGTGCTGAAAGGGCGAGCTGGCTTTGTCAGCTGGGTTTCCTCTTCACCTCAGATTCTGTGGGGAGTGCCACATGGCCCTAGGGGAGATTACAAACCCAACCCTTTCCGGAAAGGAAATCCATTCAGTGAGCACCTGGGGGTGCCTGGGAATACCCTCCCTTCAGCTAATGAAATGTCTTAGTGTCTTAGATTTCAACCAATGATCTTTTCCCATACCTCTAACCACATCTGGAGTGCTTCCTCAACCACCAGCCCCACCCCTGCTGCCAACAGGATAATTAAGGGCTGTGTTCCCCTTCTTATGGTAGGACTGCGATGGTGCGTCGAAATGGAATACCCCTAAACACCCCCCCAGCCCCAGAGAATCAAATACATTCACCCCTGTAGCCTCTCCCACGGCCCAAGGTTCACAATGTCCTTGACTGATGAAATAAACTCTCTCTCACTCCATTCCTCCACCATGACCGTCTGAGACTCATCATTTATCCCGAGGAAAGATCTCCCCTTTTCCCCAAAGACCATCCCTTCTCCCGCAAAGAATTTGCCTCTGGAGCCCCACCGAGACCCCCAGGAGCTGCTGACCGCCATGGAGCAGCCACCGGACCTGTGTTCCGTCCATGACCAGGCAAGTGTCACCGCGGAGCTTTGGCACTCCCTAGCTTCCGTAATTCGGCGGCCTGTCAGCAGGATGGCTGCAGCCATTGTTCTCACACCGCTCGCTCGCCACAGAGCCCGTCTGTGAAGGCGAGCAATTCTCGGAGCGGCCAGTCTGTCCGGCTGAACCAAACTGGGCTTCTGCCACGGGAGCACTGAGCCTCCATGACTGTTCTCAAAGCAGCCACGGACTCACCCAAGTCAGCCCTCGTTGCCGCCTGTCGGGTTTTGGGGCCCTGAGCTCCCTTTGACCCCGCCACGACACCCTTTTCCACCTGGAAACAGGCAGAGGGGCGTGCCCTTCCGGTTTGGTGCTCAATGGGACAGAGCTTCCTGGGAGAGTACCCGACAAGGCCCAGGCTCCCATTGGATGTGGAACATCAGGTAATGGTTTCCCCAGATGAAGGAGGATGGCTTGTACAGCCAGGAACACCCCAACAAGCAGGTATGGTGGATTAGAGGCAACGGCCACAGCTATAGCCACATGCCAACCCAGGGCTCCTCTGACCCAGGGAACCAACAGGGACAGCTGGGGAGAGCAGGGCCTTGTTCCCGTTTGGCTCTAGTAGGTCTGAGCAGATTCGGGAAGGCCCACTGAGTTCATCGGTGGTGGAGAAATGACGGGAGGCTCCGTGGAAGACCTCCAGGATGTGGCAACATAATGGCTTCGAGAAAAATGACAGGGTCACAGGAAGCTCATTAAGTTAGTGCCTCATATTCATGCTTTGTGCCCAACATTGACTTGTGGAAAAAACAATTGATACAAATTGGTGGGCCGGGTGGTACTGGCACACACCTTTAACCCCAGCACCCCAGCGCTCAGGAGACAGAAGCAGGCAGATCTCTGTGAGTTCAAGGCCAGCCTGGTCTACAGAGAGAGTTCTAGGACAGCCAAGGCTACACAGAGAAACCCTGTCTTGAAGAGGAAAAAAAAAATGATGGAACCTTTTCATGTTGTATCTTCTTAGTTGTGAACCTCTGGGGGTCACCTGACATCCGCTGAGAACACATGACAACAGGCTTTCAGAGAGCTTCACCAACAAGAGGTCACCGTGTCCTGCTCATTTTCTCAAAAAAGGTTTTGTTATATAGATTACATACGCTAACCTCTGGGTGTTTGGAAAGCCGTTACAGAGACACCCAGACACATCTGAAGGAATGTGGGTGGGAGATCAGACTAAAAGGGCCATATACAGCTGTAAAACTCTGTGGCTTTACCGTCTGCTAAGACGTATATGTTACCTGACAAAATTCTACAACCACTATTGCTCTTGTCATACCCATAAGCGGTATGTAGCCTTTGAACATCTGGTGACTTCTAACAGAAAGGGACACTGGGGTAGAGGGGGAACATAGCTACTAGGCCTGTCCTACTCGTATCTTAGCCTGCTCAAAAGCCTCTTGAGCCTCTCTGACCCGATCCCATATAACACGCTTTATCAAGGTATCCAGAGGATGGACAGCTTAGGCAAGATGGGGTGTGAAACTCTGCCCATCTCCCAAGAGTCCCGGGAAGGCCTGTAGCTTCTTTACAGTTAGAAGCACAAGCTGCTGTGGGATTTATCTTCCTGGGGCTGTTTTGAGGTATTTACCTTTCTGTATGAAGACCTTCCCTGGAGGGTGGGATGTTTCGGTTTTGGAAGAGGAAACTGTGTACACAACAACCTGAGGTTGCCCCCAGGATGCTCGAGGCCCCGGAAACAAGGAGGAAAGAGTGTGCGGTGTGTGGCAGCTTTACAGAGCTTCTGAAGTCCAGGCATTAGAAACAGGCTCAAAACTGGAGGCCATAATTGCAAGGGAATTCAGTCTTCCCTTTGATATAACTTTGGTTTTGCCCACCATAGTATCTAAAGTTTATATTTGGGTTTATTTAGGACTCAAACTGTCCCTTGCAACTATCACTATACAATATGTTAACCAAGAAGATTCTGTTGCTATTACAAAAAGCCAGAGTAACTCTGACTGCAGTGAAATACGAGTTTGTCTCTTCTCTAACAATAGGACCACAGTCATGGTGGGAAGGATTCCTTCTCATCTGAGCGGACTAAAGAGGTTCATGTCCACCAGGCCTGGATTGTAATTGATGGCAGTAGCAGAGGGTGGGATGGGTGTCCATCCTGCGCAATGAGCCAGCACAGAATTACATGCATCACTTCTCCAGGCCTCTCATTGGCTATAACACTGCCTAACCCACCTGCCCTCAGTCGGGCAGGTGCAGCGTGCTCTTCGACCATCAGGTCCTCTTTGCCAGCTCCACAGCGTTTCTTCCGGCAACGCCGTTTCCTTGTTCTTTTTATTCCGTTTGCAGTTCTCTGAATCCCTGGACCACCAAAACGTCCATATTCAGAATTAATCATGATATAAAGATTAGCATAAATGTTTCTTTTAGTTACCCACCACGGGTCTCCAGTGTTCCTAAGAGAACCCGGATTTAGCGCTCCAGAGAACAAAGGAGATGGATGAGCTAATGCTCACTGTATAAAGCAGTTTTAATTTAATAAAACTGTTTTGTTTTTATTTTTAAGGAGGAAAAGGTACTGCTACCTTTTGTTTTTGTACCAGTGACCAACTAGCCTAACGTAACTACCCAGTTCTCAGACCCTTAGCTCAGACTTCAAAACCGACTGTATTCCGAAATTCTGTTTTTTATAACACGTTAAACTAAGGTCAAACTGCCCCATATTGAATATTTAATGGCTAATCTGTCCAGACAGCTGCCTCTTAACCATTAAATTACAAGGTGACTGGATTCATTAAGATTTTCACACACAGCTAACTCCTCAAATTGTATCCCAGGCTTCCCTAAGAATTTCATGGGCAAAACTAGTCAGATGAGCTATGGTTATAGCAGAAAGAGCCAATCTGTCGCCATTTGTTTTCCAATAGACAAAGAGGCATTATTTTCAGGTTGATTAGAGCTGGTCATTCGAGCCAAATTCCAGGATGAGGTCATGAAGATCAGCCACTGTGAGGTTTTTCGCCAAAGGCAACAGAGAAGAGTCCACCGCCTTTCTCTGCTGAGAGACACAGCCAAAGCTCCAAGTTGGACTTTGAAAGCCTGGCACCTTTTTCCATGTTGTCCTGTGCCAATTAAAAATAGTGGAGCGCAATGTGGTTCCTCAGGCACCAGCATTATCTTTAAATGTTGCTTATTATGCAGAGTTGAGGTAGACCAGGCATCTGTCATTCGGAGTTTCTGCTGTTCCCTTTCCTCCTCTGAAACTAGATTCATCTTATAAAGCTACATTGTATGAGCAAAATACTTCAATAAATGCTTCATTCCACTCAGGGCTTATTGAAAATTCCAAGATTAACTATTAGAAGAAGTTTCTGAGTGATAACTTTACCATTCATTTCCTCATATGTTATATGAATGACTCAATTTTTATAAAAACATCTAGTCTGCGTGTTGAAATAACTAGGAATCTGACAATATAATGTGCTACAATAAAATCTCACAGACTGAATACAAATGACTGTTTTATGAAAGAACTCTAAATTAAAATATCTTTAAATGAAATTATCTATTAATGTGACATATAATGTAAAAATAAGGAGGGAAAGGAACTGAGTACAGGAGCAATTAACATAAGCTTTTAACAACAACAACAAAAATCACTGCTACCATCAGGAATCATTCCTCATGGGATAGAGTATTAATCCATGAGTTCTTGATCTTGAAATCAAGCTTTGGATTTCTCTTCGGACCAACAAAGCAATTAACTAATAAAAGTTTCATTATGCCTTGAGATATCATGAATTCAAAATGAAATAATCACAACACTTTAAAAAGTCCAGTTACATTTGAGCTATCACTAAAATAGTTACTTTTAAGAACGTAAAAGAATTTCCAGGGTGGTGGAGAGATAGAACCAAGTTCAGTTCCCAGCACCCACATCAAACGGCTTACAACTAACTGCATGCAATCCCAACTCCACGGGGACCTAATGCCTCTGGTCTCATTGTGCGCCTGTTACACATGTGACGGACAGACACACGTATGAACATAACTAAAAATAATAAAAATAGGCATTTTTAAAAAGAAACTCAGCCTACAAAGCTCTAATACTTATAAATGATAAAAATGATGAAAAACCACAATCTTTCTATGAGACGTAGTTATAGAACAAGTACTTCGCACAGAAGATTATGAAAGTGGTTATAGCAGTATGTTCAGTATAAAAAGAAAAGCATGGGGCTGGGGGCGTGGCTCAGTGGCAAGAGCGTTGGCTGCTCCTGCGTGAGAACCTGAGTTCAAATCCCCAGCACTTCCACAAAAACCCTTCCACCTGCCCACAGAGCTGGCTGCGTGCATAGCCCCAGGTTCAGTGAAGGACCCTGTCTCAAGGGAATATGGCAGAGCAGGACACCAGATAGCCTCCTCTGGCCTCCATGTGTGCACAGGCATGTATACCTGCACACACACACCTCGTATGGGTGGAAAGCTTGGGTAAGCCTCACATCTGACGCCTCCTGGAACAATGCTGAGAGTTCAGCAGGAAAGCGCACAGAGCAGGGAAACAGAGATTCACATTTCCTCCAGAGCAGCATCGGCTTGAGAAGGTTGCTTCCCCTTCCAGCATCTCCGCGGGATGCTAGAGATAACAGCCTTTTCCATGAGCCGGCTCAGCCGGATGCCGGCGGGAGGCACCTTCATTTTTCTCATCCTTTGATCTTTGGGTATCTTCTGTCAGATCTCCCTCCTCTACCCTAGGAAGAGGGTTTAAGCATATCCCAAAGATTTTCAATCCTTTTCAGGTTTTAAAAGGTTTCTCTTATTGGGTGCAGGATTAATGAGTACAGTTGTGATAAAAATGAAAACTCTCCTCCCTCCTGCTTCTGCCCAGCATTGTCTACAGCCAGCAGCAGGGAAGGGGAGTCAGCTCTTCCCGTTTTTTCTCAGTTTGTAGTCTGCATTTTCCTCTACCACAGACCACGCACCCTTTGTTCCTTGGGGTCAGATGAGGAAGCGGAGACAGGTCATGGGTGTGTCAGTCAACATTCCAAGTCACTGTAACAAAAGAGCCAAGATAAACAGTTTGAAGGAGAAAGGATTTATTCTGGCTCACGTTTCAGAGCTTTCCATTTATATAGTTGGCCATTTCTCTCTGGGCCAGTGGCAGCTAGTTCATCATGGTGGGAATGCACGGAAAAGAAACAAAGTGAAGGGGTTTATGGGACCTGATGCCCTCTTCTGGGCTCTGAGGGTACCATACATATCAAACAAAATAAGTAAACAAACGAAAGACTTTCAAGACGACAGCACTAGTTACTAAACCGAGGAGGGCCTTTTCTGGGCCCTGGGCCCTGTGTGACGCCGCAGGTTGTATGCCCATGAGGGTGGCCCTTCCTATACCATCGTGCGGCAGTTACTCTTCTCGATACTTTACACACTTTTAAGCTCTTCATTGTTCTTCATTAATTTCACAACATGCACCCCAACCCCACTCATCTCCCACCCCCCATACCCACCCTCCACACTCGAAACCTCTCCCCCACGAGAGAAAAAGATCTCACTGTGGAAGCTGCAGTGCGTCACAGTGTGTCCCACAGTGTACCGTTTTGTCCGGCACTTCTTCGCTTACAAATGTTTCACTGCAGTGACTCCTTGCATGGTCTGAGGCCTCTGGCTTCTGCCCCTCTATCAATACTGGAGCCTCCCTGGGACTCCTCTTGGATTCTGTCGTTGCCCTGTGTCGTGGAGATCTTGTAGTTTTCCACCTTTAGGACAAGCCCCTTCATGCACTTCAGCCGTTCATCGATGAGGTAGATATTGGAGTAGGCCAATTCAAGGCCCTGGATCTGGGCCTGAGGGGTATCTGAGCTGGTCAGCCCACCAGCTCTCCCACTCTCCTGCCCTCAGGGCCAGCTCACCAGCAACCCCCATGACCACAGCCAGCTCTACCCCGTTGCTCTCCTGAGTGTTGCAGCCAGTGAGGGAGATGGCCAGTTCCCCCACTCTCATGACCCCAGGGCCAGCTCTCGTTCTGCCATAGGTGGCAAGGGATAAGGGAGGGGAGGAAGTCATCTCTCCCTTGTCCATGCCACCGCACAGCAGACAAGAGGCAGGGCCGGTTCACTTGTAACCCCCACATACAGGGCCAGCTCTACTGTGCTGCCCAGGGAAGGTACAGGGCCCGCTCTCCAGACTGCTGCAGCAGGTAGGTAAGGGGAAGGGACGGCTCTCCCACACTGATGACCTCAGGGGTCGGCTCCTCTGTCTACCTATGTAGGTGGCAAGGGACGGCACATGGCAGACAAGTGGCAAATCCAGCTCTCTCCTGCTCGCGCCCCAGGTCTGGCTCATCAGCAACTCCCCGTGATACCCAGGCAAGGTGCAGGGCTTGCTCTCTCTAGCACTGCAGCTGGCTAGGGGCAGGGTCAGCTCTCCTGCTGCCAGAGCCGGTTCTCCCTGGATGCCCAGGTGAGGGGTGGGGCCAGTTCTGCAGAGCGGTCACACATCAACATTTCCCCTGGCAGCAGGATAGACCAGCAACATCTGCCTGGTTTGGGATGGTAACTAACCCCCTGCTGCTACAAGGCCACAGGCCCAGACACGGCCACTGGTGGCCGCACAGGCTGGAACTCCACCTGGTCCCCAGTGGCGTCACTGGCCACTCACATCAGGCTGTTCCTCACCACCCTCTAAGTTCTGCCTGTCTTCATTGTACCCACATCCTTCCATTTCTCTGTCTCTTCCATTTCTTCACCACGTACTTGCTCTTCTTCGTGGTGCCTGGGGTCTCTGAGTGTCTGGGCACGTCTCAGGAGGGCTATGTCCTGCTCATGTGTTGTGATGCCTGCACGGTGCCTGGCTGGTGGTCATCTCAGGCTAGCTTCCTGCCCAGGCCCCATGGCACTGTTCTGGGGGGTCATCTCAAACTCGCTCCTCTCCCGGGCCCCATGCGAGGTTCGTCAGTCTCCAGCTCACTTCCGGCCTGGGCGCTCATCCCCAACTGCACAGCGCAGGACCGGTGTTCATCTCTGGCTCACTTTTTTTAGGGAACCATAGGCTACTAATCATTCAGGTGTTTTCAGGTCAGAACACGGAGTGTAGACAGAGCCTCTCTCCTCTCGGCCACCTTCTGCCGCACAGGTGACACAGCACCACACCTGCAGTACCTCTAGGGGCCGTTAGTTTACACGTGTTAATGAATTTAACCCCTTCAATGGGTGCACAATTCATATTTGGTCTCTATCTCACTTTTGACTACAACTCTTTGGTCAAGAGTTACCTTAGTGTGTCTTTACCTAGGACTGTATTGTCAAAGCGTCACTTGATGGCTATTTTTTTAAATATTTATTTATTATTTATACATTATTCTGCCTGCACATACCCCTACATGCCAGAAAAGGGTACAGGATCTCATTATAGATGGCTGTGAGCCACCATGTGGTTGCTGGAAACTGAACTCAGGACCTTTGGTAGAACAGCCAGTGCTCTTAACCTCTGAGCCATCTCTCCAGCCCACTTGATGGCTATTCTTATTAAGTCTATATGGGTTATGATACACAGGCTGAAAACCTTGCTAAGCAATCATCAAGAAGTGCCTCATCCATCTTCCTGTTCTGTGATCCTCACAGGCAGCTGTTCCAACTGTGAGCACCATCCTCGCACTCTAGGGAGAAAGCATGTCCTTGGTAAACCTCACTGTCTCAGGCTGTGTGTCAGCAGAGACAAGCAAAGGGAAGGGGTTGTGAGACTCTCAGCTAGACCACCTGCAATGTCCGCTTTGATCTGTGGTGTTCCCGGGCTCCTTTTCCTTTTCTCCTGTATTCAATACGTGTGGAACGCTAATCCTTTCTTCCTACACGGAGATCAAAGGCCAGCTCTCCAGGCCACGTGTCCTTGCTAACACACGCTGCAAAGTAAAGACGTCTGCTCGGAAGGAGGAAGAAAGGCTGGCTACAGTAAGAACTCCAGTCTGTCAAGTCACGGATGGAAAGAACAGACCACGTTTCATCCTGCAGACAGCAGGAATGAGGTCCTGCTGCTGAGGCTGTGGAGTTCCTTTTCTCAGACCCTGGCTCTGCCCTCCAGGAAAGCCCCTTGTCTTCTGGCTATATATCATGAAGGAGATGCTCCCTGTGAACTCTCATTTAGCTCCACCTGAAATCAGCATCTAGCAGAATACCCTCCTGGACATGCCTCAGCATCCGCAGCCACGTTTCTGTGGGTTTGACTTCAGTCTTGGAGGCTGTTGGTAAGACGCTGCTAACCCACACAAGCTTGTTCTGTTTCACAGACAAAGTTTCTTGTTTTGAGTTTGGTTTTGAGATATTATTTCCCTGGAATGACTAGGCTTCTGTATTGGGTTTTTGTTCCCCAGAAGCACATTCTGCCAATCTCAGTCCTGCTCTGGGCCTAGAGAAGCAGATCTGGGCTTGCCTCGGTGATTTTCCTGCCTCTGATTTTTCTGTTGTGCTTCAGTCTGAAACTGTTCAGGATAAGAGTGAGAGCAGAGCCAGTCCTCTTTAGTGCATTATTCTGGGGCTCAGATAAGTGACAGCTCCAGCCAGGAGCTATTTTATTCTCAGAGTTCCCTCCCTTGTCCTTGGTGCCAACAATGGCAGTGGCTTCTCTCTCTCCCTTTCTCCCTCCCTCCCTCTCTTCATATGCTCCCTGCATCTTCAGATCACTCAATTCCGGGGTTCTGCATCCTATCTGCTACAAAATCCAATTTAATTGTCGCTATTATGTATGTGTGTGTAGATATATATATTCAGGAAAAAAGGCATAACTTCTTCAAAAGTTAAAGAATGTGGAACTTGTTTTCAGTAGATGGAGAAGCAAATCATTTGAAGGTTCCAGAACTATTATTAACATACAGATAAAAGCCATATAAAAGCCAGGCATGGTGGCGTATGCCTCTAATCCCAGCACCCAGGACGAAGAGGCAGGGAGATCCCTGAGTTTGAGGCCAGCCTAGTCTACAGAGTGAGCTCCAGAACAGCAAGGGCTACACAGAGAAACCCTGTCTCAAAAACAAAACAAACAAACAAAAAAAGCTATATAAAATATGAAAAGTAAATGATGTAACTGACACGCTGTTATTCAAACTTATGGGCGATTTTAAAAATTAGTAAGAGATAAGGAGGAGGACTAATAGTTTGAGGCCAGCCTCAGCCACATAGCAAGACCCTGCTGAGCTAGGGAGAAGAACAGTGAGACACTGGTGCACTGTTCTCTCTTCTGTCTTACGCCTGAGGAAAGTGAGCTCTGAAGAAGTCAGGTAACCCAGACGTGACCAAACAACAAGAAGTAGAGCTGGGATTTGAACTCAAGAAGTTAAAAGCCTGGGCTCTCAACTCTATCCAAGCGACTCTCTGGACAGTATCTGGATAAAAGCTGGACTTTACACAGGTTGGTCGAAGCTAACCCAAGCGTCTCAAGCCTCAAATCCTGAAAGCTGAAACCACAGAGTGCCCTGTAACTTCTCACAGTTAAATGAAGAAACAGTTTTGAAACTAAGAAAGAAACTCAAGATCTCCTGAAAACACACACAGGATTGTGTGGGTCCCGGACTGCTGCTCCCACGGGCAGGATGGTCTGGGTCCTCGGAGCTCGCCCAGCACTGGGAGCTTTTCCTTTCTAGCTTCTGTTTTGCTGCAATTGCTTTTATGTGTCTGTATTCCAGCACGTGAGCTCGTCAAATAAAAGAAATTATGTCTTATTCATCTGTGTAATATGGATCATTTAATGAAAGGCCAATTAATAATTCATAAACATCTTAATGTATGCTTCCTTAGAGCTGGCTGCACTCTAAGGAAATGTGTCACGTTTGTCATTGGCCATTACATATTTTAGAGGCCAGTTTCTACATTTACCCACAACAATACCGAGACAATAAGATTTAATATGAACTTACAGAGGAAGCTAGCCTCAAGAGAAAAAAGTAATAAATAACAAAAAGCTGGTTTCTTTAAATTGAATTTTAGGGGAAAAGGCTAATCAAGATAAGAGGGGTTTTGTTTTGTTTTGTAATGTTTTGTTTTGTTTTATCAATTATGTCCTCAAAGTGTTCTGGTTTGTAGCAAGCTCAGCTGGCCCCTTTATGTCACTCTTCCCAGGCCAGAAAAACACAGGAGCCCTAATCACTGCATCTGGAGGCTGCAGAGTGCTGGCACAGACCACGACTCTTCCTGACCTATTTCTCTCTGAGTGCAGAAAAAATACCATGTGGGATCTGCTCATCTCTCTTCCCATGGTGGGCTGGGAGTGTTGGTGGAGCTGAAGTGCTGTTAGCGATGGCGGTTGTTCTGGGCTGCTGTATTTTACTATTATTATTGTTATTGTTATTGTTATTATTATTATTAAATTAAATTTATTCATTTTATATCCCGATCATAGTCCCCTCCCTCACCTCCTCCTGGTTCCACTCTCCTTCCTTCTTCCCCCCATCCCTGTCCCCTAGTCCTCAGAAACGGAGACTTCCTCCCTTACCAGCTCACCCCAGACTCTCAGGTCTCATCAGGACTGCCTGCATCCTCGTCCTCTGTGGCCTGGCAAGGCCACGTTGCCCGAGGGAAGTGATCAAGGAGCAAGCAGCGGAGTTCACGTCAGAGAAGCTCCCGGTCCCCTTACTAGGTGGCCTACATGGAGACTGAGCTACCTATTGGCTACATCTCTCCATGCATGTCCCTTGGCTGGTGCATCAGTCTCCAAAGTTTGTTGGCTCTGTTGGTCTTGTGGAACTCCTGTCCTCTCCGGGTCCTTCTATCCTCTCACCCCCCACCCCCACACACACTCTTTCCTATGACTCCCTGCACTCTGCCCAAAGTTCAGCTGTGAGTCTCAGCATCTGCTTCAATCCCCTGCTGGGTGGAGTCTTTCAGAGGACATCTACGGAAGGCTCCTGTCCTATTCCCTCTCTTCAATCCCTTCCAGTGTCTATTCTATTTGCCCTTCTGAATGAGAATTAAGCATCCTCCCTAGGGTCCTCTTTTTGTTATTTAGCTTCTTTAGGTTTGTGGATTGTAGTATGGTTATGCTATATTTTATGGCTCATATCTGCTTATAACAAGAGTATATATGATGTGTGTCTTTCTGGGTCTGGGTTACCTCACTGAGGATGATCTTTTCCAAATTTGCCTGCAAATTTCATGTTTTTAATAGCTGAATAGTACTAAGCAAAGGACACTATCAATAGAACAAAACGACAGCCTACAGATTAGGAAAAGATCTTCACCAACCCTATATCTGACAGAGGGCTAATAACCAAAATCTATAAAGAGCTCAAAAAATTAAACAGTAACAAACCAAATAATCTAATTTTAAAATGGGGTACAGAGCTAAACAGAGAATTCTCAACAGAGGAATATCGAATGGCTGAGAAGCACTTAAAGAAATGCTCATCGTCCTTAGTTATCAGGGAGATGCAAATCAAAATGATTCTGAGATTCCATCTTACACCCATCAGAATGGTTAAGATCAAAAACTCAAGTGACAACACATGCTGGAGAGGTTGTGGAGAAAGGGGAACATCTTCCATTGCTGGTGGGAATGCAAACTTGTACAACAACTTTGGAAATCAACCTGGCATTTTCTCACAAAAATTGGTAACAGCTCTACCTCAAGACCAAGATATACCACTTTTAGGTATATACCCTAAAGATGCTCCACCATACAACAAGGACATTTGCTCAACCATGTTCATCGCGGCTTTATTCGTAATAGTCAGAATCTGGAAACAACCTAGATGTCCCTCAACCAAAGAATGGATAAAGAAACTGTGCTACATCTACACAGTGTATTTGCTCTTAGGAAGAGTGGGAACTGGTACCTACATAGGGCATTTCCCTCACTGGTCAATAAATGAGTTCAGGCACTCCATTCACTGAAATACAGAGGAGCAACTACCAGCTCAGTAAATGCTGCCTTAATACCACTCTAATATAGACACACATTAGACATTACAATTTGTTCTGTTAGTTCTGTTCCTTTAGAAAATGCTGAATAATTTACTAGCCTTTTTAAAAATGGGTTGAACTGGGGGGAGGGAGGGCTCATGAAGCTCTACGCTTCCCGGTTGATCGTGGGCATAGCTACCACTGGGTAGGTGCAAATGTGCCTGCAAATAATACCTTACCCGTGCTCCTGCAAGCAACTCTAATGAAATTCATTGGGACACACAAAAACACACAAACACACTACATGAAAGTAGAAACGGTAATGAGTTGGGAAGAGAAGCATGAGGGGCAGTTCTCATTCAAGCCACTACAATATACGTGTATGAAAATAATCACACGGAAACCTATTAGCATGCAATTACATTTGTTTAATATATACTAATAAATGACTTTTTAAAACATGGGTTGAATTGGTAAAAGTGAAGAGGGAAGAAGAAGAGAAGGATGCACTTAGTCCTGCTGCAACTTGATGCTCCAGGGCGGGTTGGTACCCTTGGGGGAACCTCCCCTTCTCTGAGAAGGAGAGAGAGAAGGAGGGAGTGTGAGTGAGACTGGGGAGAGAAGATGGAGGGGGCTTCGATCAGGCTGTAAAGTGATTAAATAAATAAACCTATGAGAAAAAAGGAAAGCAGCATCCCTCATTGATTCCTTTATCATTTATCATCCCAGTTATGCAGGGTTTGTTGTCTTTTTCTAGTTTGTCTGTTTTAATGTGCATGGGTGCTTCTCACCATACATGGGCGTTGTATGCAGTGCCCATGAAGGTTAGAAAAGGTCCTCGGATCTCCTGGAACTGGAGTTAAAGATGCTTCTGAGCATCACCATACGGGTGCTGGGAGTGAAACCTGGGTTCTGGAGAGAAACAGCCTCCACACTTTCGTTTTTGTTAAAAAACAAACTGATAATTGCTAGAACTAGAGTGCTAAAATAGGAGAGCCCTGGCGAGGAGAAAAGAGAGGGGCTGTGGGTGGGAGTGGGGATGGAGCTCAGTTGATAGAGTACTTACTTAGCATACATGAGGCTCAGGGTTCAGTCCCCAGCAATGCATAAACCAGGCCTGGTGACTTGTGCCTGTAATCCCTGCCCAGGAGGATCAGGAGCTCAAGCTCATCCTCAGTGGCATGGCGAGTGTAAGGCCAGCCTGGACTTCATGAAAAACTCTGTCTTGAAATGGGAGAAAAAAGAAAAGCAAGAAATAAACACTAAATGTCATAACTGCTTGAGGTCATCAGACAGACTCCTGCTGGAGGATGAGTAAGGCGGAGCCAGGTGTGTGACATGGCTCCTGGGGCTGGAGGAAGGGAAGGCGGCAACCGCGTGTCACAATTAGAAAAGAGCACCGCGGCGGCACACCAAGTGGATTCCCTCCAAACTATGGTCCGTGTCTCTGTTTCACACCCTTGCTGGGACCTTGACAGCAAACAGCCATGGCAGGCCCCCAAAGGAGACAATTTCACAGAAGCATCTATGGTCACGGCCCCAGGTCACGGTCCCCCAAATCTTCCCGTCTCCAACTGTGCGGGGCCCTAAGACCTCAGGAAAGGTTTGGGAAGGTGCTGGAGTTGGGGAGGGAATGAGATGGGATCTCACTCAGAAAATGAATGGTGGAACGAAAAATAAAAAAGGAGCAAGGTAGAGTCCTCTAGAGAGACAGGAGGATGTGCTTGTGCCCCCATGCCGACAATGTCGGCACTGTCCTAATCTGTCTTTATTGCTTTCCCGTGTGAACTGTGCAAGTTAGGAGGCAATGGAGCTGATTACCAAGATCACTTGTTCAAAGCCAGCCCTCCACAAGCAGCTGCTCTTGAGTTAGGAGTTTCTGGATGCCTCAGGCTAAAGCCAGCTTGAATCCCACTTCCAACCTAGGGTTTGAAGATACATTTAAGTATCTAAAAGTAACTGTTTACTAGGTAGGGTGTAGTCATCATGCCTATTATACCAGAACTCGGATAGGCATCCAGGGTCATCCTTGGTAATATGGTCAGTTCAGACCCAGCCTGCTTTACCTGGGAGCCTGTTTCCAAAGAAAAAAGGAGCCGGGCTTGATTCCATACAACCCTAATCCAAATACATAGGAGGCAGAGCCAGGTGGATCTCTGTGATCTATATTGCAAGTCCCAGGACAACCAAGACTATACAGAGAAACACCATCTCTAAAGAAAATAAAGAACAAAGTAGCGGAAACATGAGTTTAAAGGAAAAAAAAAAACATATTTACTTTAAAAAATACCTTTTTTTAAAGTATATTAAAATGTTTAATTGAAGGTTTTAAAACTGCCAGCACAAAAATAAATTAATTTTAAAAATAAATACACTGTAATAAATAAAAAAATTAATTTTTTAAAAACTGCCAGCATTTAGGAGACAGAGACAGAGGCAGACAGACCTCTGAGTTCCAGGCCAGCCTGTCTCAGCCGTTAAAGGCTAGGCTCACAACCATAAATATAAAACATACCTTTTTGAAGGGACAGGAAAGATGGCTCAGCAGTTACAAGCACTGACTACTCTTCCAGAGGATCTGGGTTCAACTCCCAGCACCTACGTGGCAGCTCACAGCTGTCTGTAACTCCAGTTCCAGGGCATCTGACATTGTCACACAGACATACATGCAGCAAAACACCAATGCACATAAAATAAAATTAAAAAATGGGTTTTTAAGACAGGGATTCTCTGTGTAGCCCTGGCTGTCCTGGAACTCACTCTGTAGACCAAGCTGGCCATGAACTCACAGAGATTCGCTTGCCTCTGTCTCCCAAATGCTGGGATTAAAGGCATGTGCCACCTATCTGGCAAAATAAATATTTTTTTAAGTAATTTGCTGGAGTTAATACTACTACTCTAATACTAAGTGGAAAAGGAAAAGAAGACATCTGTCTGATCAAAAGTCAGAATGAGAGGCCTGTAACCAATCAAACAGTTGCCAGGATTTGGCAACACTTGAATACACTTTACTGACCAGGAGAGCACCTGCCCCCTCCACCACAGCCAGAATAGCTGACATAACAGGAGATGATACATGGTTACTTTCAGGAATATGTCATTCAATGATGACACACTTCAACTTGACCAAAAGATTTAGAGTCACAAGCCACAAGGCTTAATTTTCAATAAACACCTATAAGGAGACCACTAATATGACATCAAGGATGAATGTCTGTTTGCTGTCTTTTCTTTTCTAGTACCCTGCTGGTTTCAACCTAGCTTACTCAATCACAGCATTTGTCATAGATTTTACAGAAAGGACTTGATTCATTTTAGGGGAAAGAGAGTTTAGTTGCGTAATTGCCCGGAGCCGAAAGGGCTAACAGGCTTTACAAATCAAAGTGACGCATTTGTGAAGTTAACAAGCGCTCCCCCCCCCCCCAATGACTGATGAAATGCCACAGGGCTGTCAGAGCTTGGCTGTCTGAGGGTCCTCTGAGCTTCAGGCAAATCGTGTCATCCAGAATCCGTGGTTCGTCTAGACAGAGGCGCTCAAGCACATGAGAGAAGAATACAAGTCTCAAGAACATGCTCTGGGCATTAACCCACTAAATTATCCCTCGTCTCTCTTGGCTCTGTTAAATAGGTGTTTTGAGGACACATCAGTATGACTTGTGGAGTTGGAGCAATTGGAGAATGACCTGTAGTGGTTTGAGTGAACTATGGGGGGTGGAGGACAAGATCAGCAAAAATATTTCGTGTCCTTAGACCCACTCCCTTCTGTATTTACACTCTCTCTATATGGGTTAGAAAATGTGTCAACGTACGTGTTTTGTCTGGTGCCTTTCTCTCAGCAGAAGCCTTTTGAGCCTGGCCCACGTTTTAGTATTTGCCAGTAGCCCATTTCTGAGGAATAATCCATCGCTTCTGAACTCACCTGTTAAAAAATTGTTTCCAGTAAAAGACATTCACATTTGAGTCTTTCTATAAACAAAGGCTTTCATTCCTCCTGGGTAAAAGCTAGGGATGGGATGGCTGGTTCCTAGGATGGCTTCATGTTTAACTTGTTAAGAAGGTATCACTCTTTTTCTCCTTGGTTATATCGAGTGCTTCAGCAAATCACCTAAAATTTGTGATCATTTATATTGATTGTCAGTTTGTCAGAACCTAAGGTCGCCTAGGAAAGGAGCCTCTGGCATGCGTGTGAGGGGCTTTTTGATGGGTTAATTGAGGTAGAAAGGCCCACCCTGAATGCGGCTGGCACCATTACTTCCTGAATGTGGCTTTAGTGTGATCCGCTGCCTCAGGCTGCTGCTTCACCTACGTCCCACAGGGATGAGCTGTGTCCCTGAACTGTGAGCGGAAATAAACCTTTAAGTTGCTTTCATTGGATATTTTGTTACATCAAACAGTAGCTAAAGCAAACTTGGTGACTTAAAAGAACAGCAGTGCATTCTTTTATAGTTCTGGAAGCCTGAAATCCAAAATCAGGAGTGCTGGACAAAAGCCAAGGTGCCACTGAGGCCACGGTCTCTGGAGGTTCTAGAGAAGAATCTGTTTCATCAGTCTATCTGCTTCTGAAGGCTCCTCGTGTTCCCTGACTGTGGTGGATATCTCTGATCCCACATTATATACATATATACATATATCCTATTGTTTCTCTCTTTCCCTTTGAAAAATTTACAGTGAGTGTGTGTGTGTGTGTGTGTGTGTAAACAGAACGTAGGTCATCAGGCAGAGCAGCAAGTGCCTTTACTGTCTGAGCCGTCTCCACACCTTTTTTGGTTTTTTGGGCCAGGCTCTCATCCATCCTAGGTTGGTTTTAAGCTCACTGTGTAGCCAAGGATAAGTTGCGTTCCTGATCCTTCTGCCTCAGTTTCCCAAGTGCTAGGATCACAGAGGCATGTGCTAACCCTGGCTTTCTCTTATGTAAAACTCGCGGTGGCTCCGGAGTCCAGCTGGCTAATTTCCCAATCTCCAGGTTAACTTAAATCATGTCTCCAAAGAACCCCCCAACCCTTGCTTACTGTGGGTGTTGTTTTTTTTAACATATATGATAACCGTGTATGCTTGATACATGGGTTAAATCATAACTATTTGGGAGCTGGTCACTCTTCAGGCTTCCACAGCTGGTCTTTTTTAACTTTAGCCATTCTGACTGCTCTGTAGTGGCATCGATACACTTTTCTTTGCCTCTCATAGTGACAGAGTTGTCACTTTTCATGTACTTATCTACCAGCTGGGTTCTCTTATGTAAAATGTGTTCAAATCTTTTGTTCATTTTTTAAATTGGATTTTGTGTTCTCTTCTTTTGGGGTTTTGAGAGTTCTGCAGACAAGTTCTTTATCATCTGTATAATTTATAATATTTCATCCACATTAAGCTTTGCCTTTCCACTTTTTTTTTTTTAACCAGAGGCTTCTTAGACAGCATTTCTTAATTTAAATCATCATTCATCCTTATTAGGCTTTCTAGATCCTGCAGGGCATGAACTATAAATCATGTCCTCAGCACCCAGCATGATGCCTAAAAGATGCTTATTGATTGTCACTTTTCTTCCTGCCTTTACCGCTCCTTGTTTTCACAGGGTCACATCTACTGACCAGGTTTTTTTACACCAAGGTACTCTCAGTGCATTCTAGTCTGTTGTTTATTCACAAATGACAAAATTCACTCTTTTAAAGTGTACAAGTCAAGGGTTAGTGGTGTGCTTATAAAGAAGTTGCATAGCAGATCCCACTGTCTAATTCCAGAACTCTTGTACAAGCCCCCCCCCCCAAAAAAAACCCACATCATGCAAAGCAAGCACCAGTTCTTTCTTTCCCAGATACCAGTAACCACTGATCTCTTTAGCTAGCTGGATATTTCATATATGTATATATGCATATATACATACACATATATATATATATATATATATATATATATATGCAATCACACGGCCTTTTTGGTCTGGTTTTGCTCCTTTAGCATAACATTTTCAAAGCTATTGACTTATTTTCCTGAGAAGAGGTGAACAAACACGTTTATGTGGGTAGGACAGCAACAGCAGACCACAGTAAGGCGCCATCCGAGCCCTGCCTAGTGAACCAATCTCTTTTACAAAACATGAGTGAAGGGGCCGCTTGTGGGGGAGTGGGTGACCCCACACGCCGTGTAACGGAAAAGTCCCTCTCCGGCATGGCTTCCCCAAAGCTGCGTTCTGGAGTTCCGCCTTCAGCTAACCTTCCACTTCTTATATACTCTAGCAACCGTCAAGATCACAGGCAGTTCAGGGACAGGAGGAGGTGCAGGGCTGGAAGCTCACCCCCCCCAACTCCTCTTCTATGATGTATTACCAGCCCTGTAATCGCTACCGTTGACACAGCCATCACTGGGTTATTCTCATTGCTGACGTGCTGGTGAGTTCATTTGCTCTGTTGCTGCCGGGCCATCCCTTGCTGACGTCAGAACCCCAGATTTTTTTGGACCTCCAGTGCAGACGGAAGGTCAGCGGGCTCTCCAAGAATGTCCCAGGCTTTCTGCAAAGGTTTGGATGTGCTGGGGATCTGGCCCCGTGGGCCTCAGCTTCTTAGCCTCCCCAGTGAACAATTCTGGGTTGTTTAATTAACCCAGGATAATATGTAAGCCAGTCTAATACAGTTCTTCTTACTATGTGTGTCCATTCTGTTGGCTCTGTTCCTCCAGAGAACCCTGACTAACGCCGTTCGGTAAACCGTGAAGGCAGTGCAATACTCAGGCAAAATAATTCTACGAAGCTGCTTGAGCAGTTGTGGTATTAAGTCACTCTTTGTATCTTTCAGATAATTATCTACCAGTCCTGAAAGCATACAAAATTACCTTCCGAAGGCCACGTAAAAACAATCAAAGGACCAGTGACAGGAATGCCCACCACCCAGAGCTTGTTGATGATATTTGGCACACATGGTTCTAGGAGGGTGGGCTTTTTTATTTTATTTTATTTTTGCTGTTGAGGTAGTTTGGAAGTAGCAAATAATTCATCAGATGAATAACACTGAATATTGGAAACAAACCACAGCGAAGTTGTCAGCTAACTATCTAATAGAAAAAAACAGGCAGACGTTGTAAAAACATTTATACAAGTAGCATATGATTCTGAAGACACTGTTGGTTGAAATCACCTTCCTGAGACCATGGCTCTTGATGGCATGAAGCCACTGCTATATGCCCTGCTTGGAAGGGGGAGCTTTTGAGGCTAGGGGGCCTAGGCTTGATGTTACCGTGGCTAGGGGAACTTGGGCAAGGAGTTAAATGACCTTATTTCATTTTGGCTTCCTTCTATATAAAGTCTGTCTCATGCCATTGTCCAAATTCAGTGAGATAGTAGGTGAAGACATTTTAGAACGGTGCTAGGAACATCAAAAGCAAAACAAAACACTCCCTGAAAGTTAGTTCTAGACAAAGACATCGTATTATAATGAAAAGATGAGATTAGCCACGGTCATCTAAATAATACCGCAAGGAAGTGAATATAAGCGCTTGGCAGGCGTCAGAGCGGGATCCTGAGGCAGGAAGATGAAGATGTGCAAAGCCGTCCGAGTTTGCTGCTTCCTGGCTTGCTCTTCCTGGCTCGAGCTTCTTATCGTACCTAGGACCGTGGATCCAGGAGTGGCGCTACCCGCTAGGGACTGGGCCACTCACTTCAGTTGTGAGTCAGGAAGATGCCCCACAGACTTAGCGGCAGGCAACGGAGGTATTTTCTCATTTGTGCTTCTTTCTTCCCAGAGAACGCTCGCTTCTGCTGGGCTGACAACAACAACAGGCAGGAAAGAAGACGGACCGCCTCCCAAAGTTACTACTCAGTCTCACTCTGACGCTAGAATAGCTATCTTAAAGATACACGCACACACATGCACACACACACACACATACACACATGCACACGCACACA
>REGO01000089.1:2201061-2241889 GCA_010120015.1 Rhombomys opimus | reverse complement strand
GCACACGCACAGACATGCACACACACACACACACACACACATGCATACACACACACGTGCACACACACACACATGCACACGCACACACATGCGCACACACACACACACACACATGCACACGCACCCACACACGTGCACACACACACACACTGTTGATAAGTATATTCTTATAGTGCATCCTGGCATTCTGAGAACACCAGGAACAGGCCGCCTCGCCTGGAGTCACAGCTCTGGCAGTGACATTCGCCAGGTTGCTTGACTGTGCTTCAGTTTTCTCACTTACAAAGTTAAGATCATGGTAGAGTCGCCGCATCGCAAGAGGTGTGGGCCCTAGACCCTCTGGCCTTTACCAGTCTCTTTCTCCACAATGTAGCATTACGTTTTCTCCATAATGTCTTTTGAATTATACTTTATAACTTAGCATGAGCACAGAGACACAATCTGCCTGGAATCGTGATTACTTATTTATCATGATAATTATATTCAATTATTTTTCCTTGTGATTTTTGAAAGAGAATTAAAACTTTTGGGTGAACTCTAAGCATTGTGCCTCCCAGATAAGTTGGCCCGGATCGTTATAAATGCTAAATTAATTGGTGTTTGTGAAGTGCTTGGAGCGGTGCCCAGCATGATAGCAGGAACTCGGAGTATTTGTTAAATAAACACACATTTGAAGCAGCAGCTGTGCCAGATGCTGCTGCTTTCCAGGCTTCCTCCCACTCCCTGCCATTCTGATAAGCCAAATCCGCCTCAAAAATGCGGTGAGGAAATTTCCTCCCACTAACCGGTAACTGCAAACGCTTCAAAAGAATAAATCCAGAGCATGAATTAGATTTAATTAAACTCCGTTCTGTTAAAAATAAGCAGAGGTGCCAGGCACTGTTCGCATGTCTTTCCCAACGCAGCACAACTTCAGGGGGCCAAGAAACTGCCGCTTGGGAGACCCTCGCACCCAGACCCGACAGAGCTCACTGTCTGTCTTCCAGGCTTCGTTATCGGGAGCAATGGCCTGGACCAACGTCCCCGCTATAAATGAATAAGGATGCCGACGCAGAGAGAATATGAACACATGTTTGCGTGCTCAAAAAAGAAAATTATCAGATGGGAGTTTTCAAAAAAATCACATGCTTTCGATCTGTACAAGAAAGAACCAACTTCCCTTTGTGGAAAGACGCCCATTATACAGGAGGGCAGACAGAAAAACTCAGCCTGCCGTAAACATCTTTTGGGATCGGGAGGCTACGTTATTGTCTTTGTCTCTCCTCTCAAGCACGAACGGGGGCTTTGTTACCCAGCACTTGCAGGTCTCACTTTTCTGCCGTTCCGGCAGGTGAACTTTGACCCACACGTAGTGAGAGCTTGAGACTAGCACAGCAACAACAGTAAGTTAGGACAGTGTCCCCACCTACACCGTCAGCTGATAAGACATTTTTCACTCTGTCCCCTGCCTCGGAGTCAGGACCCCATTGTCCCAGTTCCAGCTTTCAAATTTACCCTGCACATCTGACCCCATGTTCCGGGTCAGCCTCCCTCCCTCACGAGGCTGTGATGAGCCACCATCGTCAACTGTGTGATCTGTGGGGCCCGCTGCAAAATTAGCAGGCGGGGCTTCTCGTTCCAAAAGAGACCACCTTCTTCCTTCTTTCCGCATCATTTTCTCCGATCCTTAAACGCTGGCTTTCATCTGATAATCGATGTCCGCTTCTTCCAGCTCAAGAAGAGGGAAAGTGAGACCCGGGCTCACCTGTGAGATCCGAGGATGCTGGTCCCACCCTTCCAAGCACAACCCCAGGCAGGGGAGCGCCTGGGGGGCCGCTGCTCACTGAAGTTGTTGGGGCAGGGCAGGGGCTGCTGAGATCTGTTGGTGGGAGGTGGGAGGCAAGGAGAAGCAGGAGGCCCAAGCCTCCTCACACTCTAGTGTCCAGATTAACTTCCCCTGCAGGCCGGATCTTCCGTTGAGGCCTTGCTCTGTCTGATTACACTGAGCCTCTCCTTGGTCTCCAAAAGGCCCTCGTCAACCCAATGATCCCAGTTTGCCTCTGGTATCACCTCTGGGAGTGTATATCCCAAACCTCAAGTCCTTCGGGAGGAAACTGTGAAGTGTAGCGCACGGCCATGAGAGGACATGTTATGGCATGTTGGATTCCTATCTGGTCAAAGTTCTATGATGTGATTCATTTCAAACTAACACTTCCCCTGCCCTTGGCACCGCAAACGTTAGAACAACGTTCTCTCCACTAATCCGATGGTTTGATTTTAGCGCGGGTCTTTTGGTACCTTTGGTTTCACATTTATTTGTTTGTTTATCTCTGAGAGTGCCGTGTTGTGCTGCGGTGCATGAGGAGGTCGGAGAACAAACTGTGGGGATCTTCCACCGTGTGGGCTCCAGGGATTAAACTCAGGGATAAATGACTCCATAGATCCCGTTCCGCTATTCACCTTTTGACTTACGAAACACAAATTCAAGAACAAACTATTTTGGACATTAAGCTTCAGGTGTGGGATGTGTCTCAGCAAAGGGCCCTATGCAGGTGCGTAGCTTGTGCTCACAAAGCATGAGGCCTTGTTACTGCCTTGGCGGCCACAATCCATGCTCAGGGCTTAGACTGCGGCCCTTATTCAGCCCCTATCCTTAACACAAACTAAACCCAGAGACACATGAACTCAGAGCCGGAATCCAGGCAAGTAGCTCCCTCCTCCCCCTCTAGTCCATCTTCTTCCCCTGCACCCACACGAGTCCTAACAAATACCTCAAGACAATGAAGGAATAGGCTTCATCTTTCTCTTGCTGGTATTTGCTTCTCAGTCTAGACCAACTCCATGTTTGAATTCTATTTTATTATATTTTATGTACGTGGATGTTTTGCCTGCATGTATGCATGTGTATCACATGTGTATCACATGTGTGCCTGGTGCCCATGGAGACGAGAGAAAGGCATTGGAGCCCCTGGAACTGCAGTTACAGATGGTTGTGAGCAGTTACAGATGGTTGTGAGCCAACATGTGGGTTGCTGGGAATTTAACTCAGGACCTCTGGAAGAGCAGGCAGTGCTCTTAACCACTGAGCCATCTCTCCAGCTCCTCCGTGTTGGTTAAGGCTAGATCCTCTCCCCTCTTTTTTTCTAGGGCTCTGTTCTGTGACTGGTGTTTCAACTTGGGCTGTGTTAAATGAATAGAGCATCACTTTTCTGTTTAGTAAGCATTCCAATCCAGCGATGGCAAAACAGAGGATCAAATTAGATCGGTTCCAATGTTCTTTGGAGTCAAGGGATTAGGCCACATGGCTCTGATAAGGGTCAACCATGTCCTGCTGTGTGCCAGCCTCTGGCCTGAAGTTCTCTGCTGCCCTTTATGAACTGAAGACGTCTTTTGCCAACTGCAGGGAGAAATAAAAGCAGGATGCACACAATGAGACAAATCACACTTCACTTTACCAACTTGTCTTGTGGTAAACATTGACACCCAAAAGAGTTTGAATTTAGGTGCAAAAGCTCCATGGTCAGTGTCATAATGCATGAATTATACGCTGCACAACAGGTCTGATACAAAGACGTTTATTTAAGGGCAGAGTCGAGAGAGAGCGTGGGAGAGCATAGGAGAAGAGAGAAAGGGAGGTCCCAGAAGAGGAAATCAGAGAGAGAGGAGAGAGCAGTAATGAGTAGGTCCTTCATACCTGGAGGTACCTGGTTTGCACCTGGCGGCAGCAGGTGATGACATAAAAGGTTGCTAGGCAACCTAGCCTAACATTTCTTCCTTTTTCTTTAACTAGAAAATAACAAACTTAGGAAGGGATAGCAAGAGGGGAAGAGGGCATTGTGTGCGAAAACCACTTCCTGCTGACTTAAAGTTGGCGAGATCTTTGAGGCCCCTAAGGGAATTGCCGGGGGGGGGGGGGGCTTTGGCAAAGCCCTGGGAGAGCCAGCTGTCTTATAGCTGTATCCAGGAGCTGCGAAAACACATGGCTAGGAGGGAAACTGCAAGCCTAGTTTGACGTAGTCTACGAGTTTAGACTGAAGGTCGATGCTTCAGTGCTGTCTTGGCTGTAGGAAACCTGGACCTGGCCGAATACTGGAAATTATAAGGGCAGAAAACAAAGTTAAATAGGTTAGGGAGAAATTTTTTCTTGGGTGTACATTTGAAACTTTCAGGCCCTTGGTCTCGGTCGCTGGGGGGAGGGGAGTCCCAAAACCAGGGGAAGAGGGAGGAATCCCACCCTCTGAAATAGGCAATAAATGGGGAACTTAGGCCGTTGATTGGCAGTACTGATTTGGAGTTCCTTAGACCTGAGAAGTAGATGCAGGCAGATTTCCTGTAGTTTACAACAATCCTTTTTAAGTATACAAAGAAGATAAGTTTTAAACATGTTAGTGTCACCACTGTAATCTGCAGTGAAATACACATTGTGGAAAAAGGTAATAGATAGATATTTTTGTGTTATAGCATAGCAGAGGTTTGGAGAAGAAAAAAAAAAAAAAACCTTGGGTTAAAAGCATGAACACTCTTTGAGGTGGGCTCAGGGAAGGCAGAAGCCTTCCACGAAGTAGAAGGAGCAAAAATCATTTGCTCTTGATTTTCAGCATGAGCACACATCATGAAAGAGGTGCTTATTACCTCTGTTCAGAAGACTGGATGTGTACAGACATAAAACAATAAGGAACAACTTTTAAGTCTATACGTATAAGACAAACCAAAGGAAATTTAAGATCTTAAGCTTGGAACTACGATAGTGGATCATATAGTGGAAATTCTTTTTACCAGAGTTAGAGTTCCATGGCTCCAGGGATTAATGCCAAAGCTCTGAACAGTCTAAATAGAACAGTAGCATAGCAGCAGGAAGAAATACGTATTTGTTAACCTTAGAATACCTTTCTAGACCTTAATATATTTTTTAAGTCCTTATACTTCAAGCTTCTGTATCCTTAGGCCTTGTATCCAATTATTTAATATAAGACACAAGTGAGGTTAGTCGTTGTCCTTTAGCTAAAGTAATGACAAAAGGTTACATCTGAGACCTGTTTTTGAGTCTGGTAACAAAGTACATTATTTAGACCTGACAATAGCGCTCTAGTGAGGCTTAAGGCCTGGTCCCCTGCCCAGGAAGAGGGCTGAGAAGGCATCTGAAGCCCGTTTAACTTTAACATGAGGTCCGTGAGGAAGGCAAACCTGCTGGCCTTTTAAATAAGAAATCTAGCAGTTAGTAGTTTTAACTAGCTAATAAATTGGCTAATGAACTAACATAGTGGATTACCTCAAGATAAGGAGTTAATTGACTGTTTTCTAGCTGCCAAATGACCATTAGGTCAGCCATCAACACAAGCAGAGAACTGAGAAGGACAAATTGTAATCTAAATGAATCTATGTAGCTATGAAAATGACAGCGGTGAGTAGCGAGTCCATAGTCCATTACCTAGACAGTTGCCCAAGGTCTCCATGGCAACATGGGCAGACAGTCTGGTCGTCAGGTACAGAAAATATGTTTTTTGTTTCTGTGAAGAAAACACAAGGGAGAAACTGACCTCACCTAGTTCTCTGCAATGTGAGACAGTAACTCTCTGATCGTTAGTATTTCCCCAATTCAGGCTGGGGGCTAGCAGCCAATGAGACGTTGGGGGCAGTCTTGCCCAGTGGTTAGCGTACCACACTCTAGAATTAAAGTCATCTGTTGTTAAGCCCAAATCTTCTCGGAGAACAGCTTGGGAGTTACTTTTAGGATTTGGAAGTCCCTGACTCTCATAATAAGCTTAAACATGTTAAAATGCCATACTCGGCAAGCCTCTGGCAGGTTGGAAGGCTAGCATATCTGAGTGAAGCAATCTCTGTCTGGCTTTAGTTATCTGCTCTAAACTACACCTTGCAAACATGAAACAGAACATTATGATCTGTGATTATGCCATATTCTGGAGGTCAGTATTTGAGGACCATGTTTATTTTAAGTAGATACTAAATAAAGCTTCCCCCTGAGATAAATAAAAGATCTACAGTTTATCTTAATCATTACAGCCCAAGACTTTAGGCTTCATCCCTGTTAAGTTGGAGCCTTAAAAATCATAAACATAGCCCATAAAGAGACTGGGAACCCTTTGATCTCTTTATGCTATAGCACCATAGCGCATTAACAGTTTCCCATATGATCAAGTTTATAAAAAGCCCATAGCTGGGCTGGAGAGATGGCTCAGTGGTTAAGAGCACTGTCTGCTCTTCCAAAGGTCATGAGTTCAATTCCCAGCAACCACATGGTGGCTCACAACCATCTATAATGTGAACTGATTCCCTCTTCTGGCAGATGTAAATGCAGATAGAACATTCATATACATAAAATAAATAATTCTTTAAAAAAAAAAGCCCATAGCTTATAAAAGTCTAAGGCTATATTAATAGATTAATAACATTACCACATTAAGAAAACAAGGCTAAGTGTATTTCTAAGGCAGTAATGTTTAACCTTTTTGAGAGTGAAGATAGAGCATACTGACCAAGCTCTCACATTGTAAGCAATTGACACTCTCTAGAATTAACATATCCCTATTCAAAAGAATCTTTGGAATTATGTCGCATGGCTTAAGATTATTTAAGTACAAGCTTTTAACTATTGACGCTGGACTTAAAAAAAAAATGACTGGGTCTGAGAAAGGGTGAACAGTAACCTGCTTATGGAGTCATCAATACAGTAGAGCAAGGAGGAGAAGAGAGCAAGGGGAATGGGTGGGAGGCCCCAGGAGAGAAAGTCAGAGAGAGAGAGAGAGAGAGAGATATCGGTGACCAACGGATCCTTCATATCTGGAGCATACGTGGCTTGCACGTGGCACCGGCGGGTGATGACATCAGAGGCTGCACAACCTAGCCTAACATTCAGTAGATCCAGTCCCTATCTTATCCTTTTATAGACTATAGAAAGTCCTATCAGTGTCATTTCATAACACAGTTTTTAAATTTAAAAGATCTCACCAGGTGTGATGGCACACACCTTTAATTCCAGGCAGAGGCAGGTGGATCTCTGAGTTCAAGGCCAACCTGGTCTACAGAGCGAGTTCCAGGACAACCAGGGCTACACAGAGAATCTCTGTCTCAAAAAAAAAAACAAGAAAAGATCTGACAAAATAAAGGTGTCAGACTATGAGCCGCCTCTCAACAGGCAGGTGAAGGAGAAAGTCGGAATAAAATAAAAACACGCACTCTGTTTCAAAGACAGAGAGAGGAAGAGCTGTGGAAATCACAAAGGAAGTAAGGGATCCCTGGAAAGATGGGAGAACCAGGCGGCTCTGCAGGGTAGGCTGAACTCTGCCTCTGCCTTTCTATGAAGTTCCCTGGTGGAGGGAAGCCGCTTGCTTTCTCCTCCCCAGGAGGTGCTGAAGATTGAGCCTCCAAGAGCAGGCTGCCCAGTAACAAGACATTCTCTCGCAAACACACTCACTCTCTCTCTTTCTCTCTCTCTCTCTCTCTCACACACACAGGCCACTAAAGTAATAAATACTAAAGATTGACAAAGAAATAAGGGCATTTCAAGACAAGTACAAACTAAGGGAGTTCATGAATACCACGCCACAGAGAAGAAAAACAGTCTGGACTGTGAGAACAGAAGCAACAATAAATTTCCTGAGGGGAATAAACTGGACAGATATTTTAACAAATAGTTCGTGGGGTTCAGGGGAGTGGATTTCTACGTGTGGAAGAATGAAAATAAATCCTTTCAAAAACAAAACAAAACAAAACAAATCAATTCAAAATGAAGTCCAGATAATGGCTCACACTTTTAATCCCACCACTCAGGAGGCAGAGGCAGGCAGATGTGTGCTGAGTTCAAGGACAGCTACATAGCAAGCTCTAGAGGAGTCAGGACTGCATGGTGACACTCGGGTTACAGGCACATGCAAAGATTTTCTGGAAAGGACCCCAGCAGTGTAGCAAAGAGTTCCAAGAATGGACAAATACGAGTCCATGAACTCAAGCTTCTGCACACCATGGAGACTCGATGTACAGAATGGAAAAGCCATTGTCAACCAGACAACAGACGAGAGATGAATGGCCAAGATATAGAGAGAACTGGACAAATTAAACACCGAAAAACCAAGTGGCCAATGAGTAAACAGGGCCAGCAGATGGAATAAACAGTTTGGAAGAATAGACATGACCAAATGGGCAATTGAAAAGTGTTGAGAAAAAGTGATCCTTAGCCATCGGGGCAATGCAAATTAGAACTGCTTTTGAAATTTCATCTCTTCCCAGCAACATCCCTATTACCAAGAACACAAATGCTGGTGAGGCTGTGGGGAAAGATGAACCCTCATTCACTGTTGGTAGGATTGCAAGTGTGTAGAGTCACTATGAAAATCAGTGTGGAGGTTCCTCAAAAACACTAAAATTCTAATTAACATATGACCCAGCCAGCCCACTCCCGTACAGACAGCCAAAGGTCTGTAACTATAACGTCATGTCACACAGGTGATATGAGGGGAAATGGGAATAATGGGAAGTGAGGTTAGGAGGGCAGAGGAGGAGGTAGAGGAGAGACAACTAACACTAAGGATGCTTTTAAAATCCATGTGCAGAGTTGCCATCTTATAAATGTCGTACGTGTGTGCGTGTGTTCGTGCGCGCGTGCGGGAATGTGTGCTCATATAAAACAGCTGAGACAGAGTTACCCTACACAGGGGATGATGCTCCTCCCAGAAGCCACTGGTTTCTAAATAAAAAGCTCAGTACCAGGTGAAGGATGCCTCCCCTTGGGACATTGGTCACATGTGTCCCCGAGACCCCCAAAGCAGCACAGGCAATGGACACTATTCTCAGTTGCCCACTAGAACTTGACGATAAGACCCAACTGCTGAAGACACTGCTTTGGTTACAGGACATAGAAAAATAAAGTTAGTATCCTGATGGCAGCTTTCTCCTTGCTGGCTAGTTTTCACAGTATCCAGAGGTGCTACATAAGCTTCTGGGGGAGAAAAGTCACTAATGTTCTTACTCAGCTGTGAACCCTAAGGGCTACACAGGAAAGACCAGCCTGGCAAGACATGCCTATGAGCACCATAGTGGCCCATGATTGTATTTAAGGCTCTATCCACAGAAGGAAACACATGCCTGGAACAGTAAATCTGGCCAATAATCCATGGTTGGAACTCATAGGCTCCAGGGGGTGAAGTTATTATTATTATTATTATTATTATTATATTAATATCATTATTTTGCTACCTAGACATAGTGTCAACCTGCCCTCTAAATTCATATCTCTAAACCGATAGATGAGTGCAGTTCTTAGACCTCACCGAGTGGAAAACAGTTACTGCAAAAACTTATAACTGGCCAAAGTGCAGAGAGTAAGTGTCTGTGGAGGGCTCAGCCATAAACGGGACACATATGTATCACCCTCCGAGAGGTGCAGGGAACATTGCAGAGGAGGGAATGGTAAAGGCTGTGAAGAGGCCGAGAGCACCGGGTGAAACGGGGCCTTCTGGACAGTCATGAGCTCACAGCTGCTGTGATGCCGCACAAGACCGCGTGGGTCAAGCCGGTGGACAGTCCAGCATGAACGGGGAAATGTCACCAACCTCCAACCCTGGCGGAGGGTTGTCAGTATCCATTCGGTGGCTGCTATGGGAGGCAGAGTTTTCTTTCATGTTGTGACCCCTGGCTGGCTGCACACCTGAAAGCTTGAGGAGAATTTATGTCACTGGGCCAGTGTAAATTATACTCCACAGAACACAAGAGCCTGCGGGCGTCATCCGAGACAGTGAAGAAATCTCCAGAAAGCATGGGAGCTGCCAGACACTGTGGTGAGTTAAAGTCTTTTTTTTTTTTTTCAATTTAGAAAATAGATGTAGATCTCACACAAGTAACTTAATAGCTCACCTGAAAGCCCTAGTAAAAAGAAGAGAAGAAGCAGCTGAAACTCCCAAGAGGAGCAGACAGCTGGAAATAATCAAACTCAGGGCTAAAATCAATAAATTAAAACAAATAAAACAATTCAAAGAATAAATGAAACCAAGAGCTGGTTCTTTGAGAAAATCAACAAGATAGACAAACCCTTAGCCAAGCTAACTAAAAGGCAGAGAGACACCACCCAAATCAACAAAATCAGAAATGAAAAGGGGGACATAACTACAGACACTGAGTAAATCCAAACAATCATTAGGTTATACTTCAAAAGCCTATATGCCACAAAATTTGAAAATCTAAATGAAGCAGACAATTTTCTTGATCTATTCCACTTACCAAAGCTGAATCAAGACCAGGTAAATCAAGTAAATAGTCTATATCCCCTAAGGAAATAGAAGCTGTCATCAAAAGTTTTCCATCCACAAAAGGCCCAGGGCCAGATGGTTTCAGAGCAGAATTCTACCAGACCTTCAAAGAAGAGCTAACACCAATACTCTTCACACTATTCCACAAAATTGAAACAGAAGGAACTTAACCAAACTCATTATATGAAGCCACAGTCACCTTGATACCTAAACCTCACAAAGACCCAACAAAGAAAGAGAGCTTCAGGCCAACCTCCTTTATGAACATTGATGCAAAAATACTTAACAACATACTCGCAAACGGAATCCAAGAACACATCAAAGATATCATCCGCTATGACCAAGTAGGCTTCATCCCAGGTATGCAGGGGTGGTTCAGTATATGGAAATCCATCAATGTGATCCACCACATAAACAAACTGAAGGAGAAAAACCACATGATCATCTCCTTAGATGCTGAAAAGGCATTTGACAAAATCCAACATCCATTCATGTTTAAAGTCCTGGAGAGATCAGGGATACAAGGCACATACCTAAACATAGTAAAGGCAATATACAGCAAGCCTATAGCCAACATCAAACTCAATGGAGAGAAATGTAAATCAATCCCACTGAAATCAAGGACAAGACAAGGCTGCCCATTCTCTCCATATCTCTTCAACATAGTTCTTGAAGTCCTTGCTAGAGCAATAAGACATTGCTAAAGGAGATAAAAGGGATTCAGTTCGGAAAGGAAGAAGTCAAAGTATCACTATTTGCAGATGATATGATAGTATACATGAGTGACCCCAAAAATTCTACCAGGGAACTCCTATAGCTGATAAACCCCTTCAGCAAAGTGGCTGGATACAAATTAACTCAAAAAAATCAGTAGCCCTTCTGTATATAGAAGACAAATGGGCTGAGAAAGAAATTAGGGAAACAACACCCTTCGCAATAGCCACAAAGGTCATAAAGTACCTTGCTGTGACTCTAACCAAGCAAGTCAAAGACTTGTATGAAAAAAAACTTCCAGTCTCTGAAGAAAGAAATTGAAGAAGATATCAGAAGATGGAAAGATCTCCCATGCTCATGGCTTGGCAGGATTAATGTAGTAAAAATGGCCATCTTACCAAAAGCAACCTACAGATTCAATGCAATTCCCATCAAATTGCCAACACAATTCTTTACAGACCTTGAAAGGAAAATTCTCAATTTTATATGGAATAACAAGAAATCCAGAATTTCTAAAAACAATCCTCTATAATAAAAGATCTTCTGGAGTTATCTCCATCCCTGATCTCAAGCTGTACGATAGAACAACAGTAATAAAAACTGCATGGTACTGGCATAGAAACAGAATGGAGGGTCAATGGAATCGAATAGAAGACCCAGAAATAAACTCACACACTTATGGACACCTGATTTTTGACAAAGATGCTGAAACCATACAATGGAAAAAAAGATAGCATCTTCAACTCATTGGCACAGGAGACAACTTCCTGAACAGAACACCAACAGCACAGGCTCTAAGATCAACAATCAATAAATGTGACCTCATGAAACTGAAAAGCTTCTGTAAAGCAAAGGACACTGTCGTCAGAACAAAACGATGGCCTATAGACTGGGAAAGGATCTTCACCAACCCTATATCTGACAGAGGGCTAATATCCAGTATATATAAAGAACTCAAGAAGTTAAACAGCAACAAATCAAGTAATCCAATTAAAAAATGGGGTACAGAACTAAACAGAGAATTCTCAGTAGAGGAATATTGAATGGCAGAAAAACAAAGAAATGTTCAAAACCCTTAACTATCAGGGAAATGCAAATCAAAACAACCCTGAGATTTCACCTTACACCCATCAGAATGGCCAAGATAAAAAACTCAAGTGATAACACATGCTGGAGAGGATGTGGAGAAAGGGGAACCCTCCTCCATTGCTGTTAGGAATGTAAACTTGTACAACCACTTTGGAAATCAATCTGGTGCTTTCTCAGACAATTAGGAATAGTGCTACCTCAAGATCCAGCTATACCACTCCTAGGCATATATCCAAAAGATGCTCAAGTATACAACAAGCACATTTGCTCAACCATGTTCATAGCAGCTTGTAATAGCCAGAAGCTGGAAACAACCCAGATGTCCCTCAGTTGAGGAATGGATACAGAAATTGTGGTACATTTACACAGTGAAATACTACTCAGCTATTAAAAACAAGGAAATCATGAAATTTGCAGGCAAATGGTGGGAACTAGAAAAGATCATCCTGAGTGAGGTTTCCCAAAGCAGAAAGACACACATGGTATATACTCACTTATAAGTGGGTACTAGACCTATAATATAGGATAATCATACTAAAATCTGTATACCTAAAGAAGCTAAGCAAGAAGGAGGACCCTGGGTAAGATGATCAATCATCATTCAGAGAGGCAAATGGGATGGACATCGGAAGAGAGAGAAAACAGGGAACAGGATAGAAGCCTACCACAGAGGGTCTCTGAAAGAGTCTACTCTGCAGGGTATCAAAGCAGAGGCTGAGACTCATAGCCAAACTTTGGGCAGAGTGCAGGGAATCTTATGAAAGAAGGGAGAGATAGAAAAATCAGGAGAGGACAGGAACTCCGAAAGGAGAGAAAAAAAAATCTGGGCACAGGGGTCTTTTCTGAGACTGATACTCCAACTAAGGACCATTCATGGAGATAACTTAGAACCTTTGCACACATGTAGCCCATGACAGCTCAGTCTCCAAGAGGGTTCCCTAGTAATGGGAACAGGGACTGTCTCTGACATGAACTCAGTGGCCTGTTCTTTGATCACCAACCCCTGAGGGAGGTGCATCCTTACCAGGCCACAGAGGAAGACAGTGCAGCCAGTCCTGATGAGAACTGACAGACTAGAATCAGATGGAAGGGGAGGAGGATCTCCCCTATCAGTGGACTGGGGGAAGGGCATGGAAGGAGATGAGAAAGGGAGGGTAGGATTGGGAGGGGAGAAGGAAGGGGGCTACAGCTGGGATACAAAATGAATAAACTGTAATTAATAAAACAATGTTTAAAAACCAGCTTAAAAAAAGAAAATGTACAATAAAATGTAGAGATACTCAGTCTTGACACCATTAGGAGAATTCTAGGTTGTTCCTGTGTGTACATTTAGCAAAAACTTAATGTATTCCCAGTTGGGTCCCCTTAGGTACTTTCACTCATGCCGCACTCAGCCAAAAAACTGGACACGGAACAGAAGCCAGGACAGGCAGACACTCTCTTCTTTAAATATGATTCTTGGGCTAGAACAATGGCTTCCTGCTCTTGCAGAGGACCTGAGTTCCGTTCCCGGCACCCGTGTCAGGAAGCTCAGCTGCAGGAGATCTGCCTCCCTCTTCAATGAAAATTATAAAACACTATTACTATTAACGAACGAAATCGAAGAAGACACGAAAATGGGAACACACGCACGCAGCGTTCGCGGGTTGGAAGGGCCAATATCACTAACAGTGTTCACAACTTCCATGCAAAGCAGGAGTGCTAACTGTCAGCCTGGTAGAACTAGACTCACTTGGGAGACGCGTCTCTGCGAGCCCGTGGGGAAGGGCCGAGTGTGTTAATCGGGGCGGCAAGCTCCGCCCCCTACGAGTGGCACTATCCCTGTGTGTGATCCTCGACCACACGAACACAGAAAGGCAGTGTGCCTTCGTGGCTCTCTGCTTCCTGGGTCGTGCGGGGTCATGTGACTGTCTGCTTCCGGCACCTGCCACCTTGACTTAGCCGCTGTTCCAGTTCGAGAGAAAAGGGCTTACTTGACTCGGAGAGAGGAGCTGAGGCGGAACCCGGAGGCTGTGACTCAAGTGGACGCGCTCGAGGGACAGTGATTGGCTTGCTCAGCTGCCCGTCCTACAGGGCCCAGACCCAGCTGTCCGGGGAGAGGCCGGCTGCAGTTAGCAACCGAGGAAACGCCCCACAGACAGGCCCATCCCTCCTCCGAGTACGCGTCCAGTCGAGGACACTGGACACCATGAGGGGCCATAGGACCCAGAGCCAGAACTCACTCAATCTTGGCATTTTCTCTCCGCCCTGAATGTGGCACTGGCCCGGGCTGCCCAGTGAGTCCCAGGCCAGCTTGAGCTGCCGAGTAAGACTCGCCCGCCAAAAGAAAGTACAACTTGGAGCAAAAATAGAACAGTGTGTTAATGTCCAGAAGACACGCGGACGGCCCGCGTAAAAGGCCAAGAGGGGGCACTGCGTCACGTGCTCGGGAGGCCGTAAACCGAGGCGCCATGCTGGCTAGTCTGTGGTGGCCTGAGATTCACCGACCTTCGAACTCGAGGAAAGCGAAATGATAAGCAAATGATAATTTGGTCACCCACGGTGATCCCCACCCGCCAGCTCCCCTCACCATTCGTTTTCTGTCATTTCGAAGCTTTTTTTTCTTCTTGAGGGTTCTCTTAAGAGCCAATAACTAACGCAGGCCTCCTGTGAAGCCATTTCCTTGGTCGCCACCATCCTCCAGCTCATCTTCAGGCTTTCCTTTGTCGTGCCAGCCTTTGGTGTGGCACAGGAGTGGAAAATAGCCAGCCTGCCCACCAACACCACGTAAGGGTTGTGGCTGGTTCAGCCCGTTGCAAGTCTGAATGGTTTGGGGTGTCCCAAACTGAATGGTTTGAGGGAAGCCTGTGGCCCAACCACCCTAGACACCCCATCTCATCTAAACCCTGAGGAGAATCGCCAGCCAGCCCCGGTAGGTCAACAGCTTCCTTGGCCTTGATTTCACTCTCTTTATAAGCAGAATGCCTTGTCGGGAAGCGGGCGGGAGGGTGAAACTTAAGAGGGTCTGTCTGAGTCTCTGGGTTGGCTCAGATTTCTTTAATAGCTAACAACGACAGTATCTCAACTCTTGGCAGAAGACTAGAGGCTGAAAGAATTCAGTGAAGTGATATTGTGGGGTGGCGTGGGGAGACGGAGAGTTCTGCTCTCTTGGCAAGTTCAGTCTGCATTATAGCAGGCTGTAGAAGTTTGCCGTTCTATAGACACACCATTTTTGTAAAGGCGTTTATTGATGGTGTCACCCACGACTCTGAACACTAGGGGGCAACCTTGCCCTTTGGTCATCAAAACTCTTTACCACTAATGCTTGAGGAAATCACTGAGTCATCAAATCCAAACCTTCCTTCCCTCCGGCTTTATTTTAATGTTGACATCCATGTTTATGGAACTGACAAATGCTTGTCTTGAAGGCAAACCCAAACAAACCCATTCAACGTGCATAAACAGGGTCATCTCTCCTCCCCACAATGCATTAATTCTCCATTTTTTTAAAATCTGGAACTATTTTTTCTGATGAGTGGCCTACTTGTTAGCTTTCATGGGTTAAGTATTTGTTCCAGCTCTAGGGACCTCTGTGGTGAACGGGGGACGCAGCCTTTACTTCTGTGGACTTGCACTGAAGTGAAAGAGACATTAACCAAGTAAAGGCAAACGTCTGTAAATAAGAGCGATTTAAAATAATCGCTCTGTGCTGCTCCAGGATTATACAAGAGAGAGTGAGTGTCAGAAAGGGCCTTTGAGGAGTTGCCATGTGTTTGGAAGCTGAGTGCAAAAGCAAGACCAGAGGGAAAACAGCCAAGGCAGAGGAGCCGGGAGAGCCAGTGTGGCCGCCCCTGGCAAGGACAAGCCACGGTGATTCAGTCTGTGAGGCTGAAGCGTGGGAAGGAAAGGGAAGGGAAATGAGGTTGCAAGATAAGCAAGGGTCAGGCCTTGTGAGGACTAGCTGGCTGTGGAAGAACTACGGATTATGTTCTAAACTGATTAAAACGCACACACACACCAGAAGAAAAATAAGAAAGATGAAGGGGCCTAATTCTACCCTCACTATGGGTTCAGTAAGGATATACCCAACTCCTCATAGAACCCATGATGCCGTGTTAAAATTGAATAAATGTGATTTTTGCGCTAGAACCCCCCCCCCCAACCCAGAGCAGACCTCAGAGGCATAGCACATATGCTGGCGAAGACATTGTTTTGAATGCAGACCTCTGCTAGGAAAAGGCATAAATAAAAAGGGGGGAAAATATCAATTTTTGGAAACACTAAACCCCGTGGTAAACATACATTTATCTCTGAGAAGGGATTTGAGCCTCCAAACCCCCTTTATGCCAAGAAGAAAATCGAGAGACTAGATTTTCCCATCATGATATGCGCAGATCAAATTCAGGCTCTCGGACATCTGAGGAGAGCTGGGCTTTTTCTTTTGCCTAGCATCTAACAACAAAGCTTCATGATGAAGGATGGTGACGATCTGATGGGAGACTTGGTCTGTGTTAGCACAGGGACAGAGGCAAATGTTCTAAGTAAGTGCAATCTGGCTCAGGCTCAGCCAGTCCCAAGACCTTTTGTTTTGTTTTGTTTTGTTTTGTTTTGTTTTGTTTTGTTTTGTTTTGTTTTGTTTTGTCTTGTCTTGTTGTTGTCGCTGTTTGTTTGTTTTGTTTTGTTTTAATACTGGCATGCCCAGAGATGCTTGTGAACTCCTCGGCTCTGGTGGTGTGGCAGAAAGCAGCATCTTAGGTGGGCACCAGAAGGAGGAAGCAGTGGCTTTGGCCCTCAACCATACAAAATAAAAGCTAGGGTGCAAGGCTATTTCCGTGTGAGAGGATGTATGTGCACAGGTCACTCAGACAGACTTCAGCTGCCCTTTTCATGACTTTCCCTCTTTTTCAGTTTGTGCCAGCTCAACTTCACCAACCAAGAAGCTGTGTTCATACAAGCAGCATAAATGGACAATTAAGATACTGGGCGGGAACTCTGTTGCCCGCTCTTTGATCACTTCCCCCTGGCAGGGCGGCCTTGCCAGGCCACAGAGGAAGAGCATGCTGGCAATTCTGAAGAGACTTTATAGTCTGGGCTCCGTTGGTAAGGGAGGAGGGCTCCCTCTTTCTGAGGACCGGGGGATAGGGGGAGATGGGGGAGGGGACTATGACTGGGATGTAAAGTGAGTAAATTAATAATAATGATAATAATAATGATAATAATAATAATAAAGATGTCAGGCGGTGGTGCCTCCCAGCACTCGGGAGGCAGAGGCAGGCAGATATCTGTGGGAAAAACATGATTCATTGAAAAGCAGTGGCTGCCACTCATCTCCAGCTGAGTGTAAGACTTCAGGGCTAGCTGGTCTCGTGACTCATCTAAAAAATCCAGATTTTAAATTTTTACTTACCACATATACGTACATGGGTATACAGTAGTTCTTTTTTATTTTTATTAGACTTATATATTTTGGTGTGTGTGTGTGTGTGTGTGTGTGTGTGTGTGTGTGTGTGTCTGTGTCTGTGTCTGACCTTCATGTCTGTGTGCTATATATGTGCTTGGTGCCCATGGAATTGGATCCGGAATTGGATCCCCTGGCCCTGGAGTCACAGACGGTTGTGAACCACCACCTAAGTGCTAGGAATTGAATCCGGGTCCTCTACAAGAATAACTAGCGCTCTTAACCGCTGAACCACCTCTCCAGTCCCTGTGTTTGTGTTTTTTAGATAGAGTCTACCTATATAAGCCAAGCTAATCTCAGATTCACAATCTTCCCCCCTCCACCTTCTTGAGCGTTATTTTTTTAAAAAAATCCTGATTTTTTTTTTCAGCTGTTTATATGCCCTCAAATGATTCAATATTCACTGAACGGTTAAGCAAGTCTTGGCTGTGAACTCTTCAGGGCCCTTGTGTGTACTTGGCTTTAGTCATTTAATCACTTTCCAGCATTTATGATTAAAATTCTAAATATATTGAAAAGATGTTACAGTTTTATACTGCGTGCCTCTGTCCACCTCTCACCTGGATTCTATTAACTTTCGCATATAGCCATTCAGTTTTGATTAAATCTTAGCAGTGTTGAGAATTTGAAAGAGAAAGGTAAGGGAAAGAAAGGGCCGTTATATCTCGGGCCTGGTACATTAACTCAGTTCTGTAAGTATAGCTGTCTCCGTCTCCCTGCCTCCTCTTGGGTCAAGATTTCAAGCTGGACCCCAGGGCCGGGACAATGGCTCAGTGAGCAACACACTTGCCCGAAGGCATGAAAGCTTGCATTTAGATCCCCAGCACCACACAGAAGCCAGTTCTACAGTCTGTGCCTACAGCCCCAGTGCTGGGGGTGAGGGGGCTGCAGTGTCAGCCGGAGTCCTGGAACCCTGGCCGGCTAATTAAGCCCAGTTACTAAACTCCAGTAAGTCAGGGGTCAGAGAGACAGCTCGGTTGTTAAGAGCATGTGCTGCTCTTACAGAGGACCTGGGATCGGTTCCCAGCACCCATGTGGTGTGATTCAGAACCATCCAAAACTCTAGTTCGGGGGATCTAGAGCCCTCTCCCGGCATCTGAGAACACCAGGCTTGCGCATGGTACACAGACACACATGCAGATTTGCCAAACCTGATGCCAATCTTTGGCCTAGGCCAGCGGCTCGCAACCTTCCCAGTGCTGCGAGCCCTTAATACAATTCCCCATGGGGTGGTGGTCCCCAACCATAAAATTATTTTCATTGCCGCCTCACAACTGTAATTTTGCTACTGCTGTGAATCATAATGTAAATATCTGCTCTTCAGATGGTCTTAGGCGACGGCTGCAAAAGAATCGTTCGACCCCCAAGGGCTCATGACCTCCAGATTGAGAACCACTGGCCTATGCTCATGGGTATGCACACACACGCATACACACACACACAAATACTACATACATACACAGATAAATAATAAAACTGCTGGGTAGCGATTGTCACAAACCTTTAATTCCAGCACTTAAGGACAGAAACAGGAATTAGATTACAGACCCTGTCCAAAATAAATAAATAAATAAATAAATAAATATCCGGAGGATCCAGGACTTCAGGATTTTATGAGCCAGGGTGGTCTCTGCAGGTTCGCTTTGACACTCCAGGACAAATTCCAGGAGTGCACCCTGGATACAAAGGGCCTGGATTCAGGTCGGCACGGGTTCTCATCTCAGAGCTTCAAGCTCCCCAGAAGGACAACGAGCCTTGGATTACCCCTCTGTGCACTCAAGAGGGGCCAGGCACTGAGTGTGAGTCCCTGTCAGCGGGAAGAGCGGGTACCAAGTCTGTGAGAGCAGGGCGGCTTGGCACAAAGGAGGCTCATTCGATGTGGGAGATCTCGGCAATGAAAGCCTTGCCAGTAAGAACACATCCGCTTAATTAAGTCCCGTGAGACCTGCTGCAGAGTGCTCTTGCAGGATGAAAATAGCCTTTCTTGGGGTTTTCCACATGTGCACTGGGACTCTCGGAAGGAATTTAAATCCTGACAGCAGCTCTCAAGTTGGCGTGTCTGGGGAGATTGATTGGCAGCCTGATCTAGGTCTTCTCGGCACGTGAGGAGCAGCTCCGGGACCCAGGGGGAAGAGAAAGCTCTCACACCCACCACCATCACCACCTCTTTCCACGGCGCTGAAAGAAAATTGCATTTTCCCATCAGGAGCACCGTATCATTAAGGGATGCGAATCTCCATGGCAACCAAGGATGGGCTGCTACAAGCTAATGGAAAAAAAAGAAAAGCATCAGGCCAGAGCTTACTACACCCACATTAGCTAAAAATGCCCAGGCTTTTAAACACTGTAGAAAAGGAGTATATATTCTGGACTGACTGACGGCTGGACCAAATTTCAGAGTCAGGAAATTGTGAAAGGGAAAGAAACCTTGCAGCTCGGTGCCACGAAGCATTCGCAGGGTCGGCGGCTCATGCTGATGACTCCCTGTGAGTGTGGAGGGGTAGAGGTCATCTGTGGAAGGCAGGCTGGGCTGCGTGAAAGGGAAACAGCCTCCGAAGCTGCAGCTGACTGCCTCTCAGGCCAGGCTGGCCTCCGAGGCTCTGCTGTGGTTTGTGAGAGGAAGCTGAGAGTGCAGATTTGAGCAGGAAGCACCCCCACTTCCTCTGCTCACGGTGGCGACGGAGGGCAGGTCAAAGAAAACACATCTGTGAGCTCTCGGCTTTTACACTGGATTCAGCACGCACGGCCACCTTTGTCAACCCGAAGGGCGCTGTGGATGCAGGCCACGCTGTGAGCGGGTCAGGCCTCAAGCTCTGGCTCCTGAGGATCTGTACCCCCTCCATGCCAGGTGGGTGTGGCGAGAGGCCAGGGTAGCTCCACGCAACCCATCTTCCGCATCAAGTGGTTCACGTTGGCCTTCCTACCGGCTCCAACTGTAAAAACCACCCCTGAGAGGAGCCGGGACTCCTCTGGACAGGCACTCACCAAGAGCCTGGAGGCCCGCATTGGCTTTGATATGTTAATAGACACCTCCTTGAGCCCTATGTGCTAATAACAAAGACCTAACGGTGTGTAGTCTGCTGCTCCCCGAAGGCCTGCACCTTTACAGAGCCTTCTTCCACAGCATGGACATCAGCTGCTCATTAAAGACTTACTGCCTTCAGCTGTTAAACATGTAAGGCCTGAAGTTTTTGTGGGTGAGTTGGTGTTCGCCTCCCCCTGCTTCAGTCTCTATGGCCTTCCTTTTCTTTCCAATGTATTTTTTTTTCCAAAGATTTATTTATTTTACAGTGTTACTCTGCCTACAAGATGTGCGGGGATATAGATAGAGCAGAGATTGAGGGAATGCCCAACCAATTACTGGCCCAACCTGAGACCACCCTATCGGAGAGTGTCAACCCCTGCCGCTATGAACGACACTCTGCTAAGCATGCAGACAGGGGCCTGACAGACCTGGGGTCTCACAGCTCAGGAGTTCAAGATCATGCCCTTCCCAGGAATTCCCACAGACCACAACTCGATGCAAAAGCAAGAGATTTATTTTAACCATTGTGCAATGGGGTCACCCCTGCCGGTCAGCAAAGAGTGGCACCGAGAGACAAAGGCCTTGGGTTTTTAAAAGACAAAGCAGGGGAATTTTGAAGTTGCAGTCTTGGCAATTTAGGATTGGATGAGGAAGCTATAAAGTAAGATAATTGGTTAGTTTTAGGTGCTCAAGCTTGGCCAGTCCTGCCAAGTGTGGATGCAGCTGCAATTAAAGGTAGAGGGTGGTTAGCTCATCCTTGAAGATCAGGGCTTTTCGGGCTTGTGGCTGGAGGTCAGGAGCTACTCAGAAGAAGGATTGAGACCATCTAGGTTGGTTGCTAAGAAACACTATCTCAAAGATAAGGGTCTGGTCGTTCTTTTTTCTGAGTGAAGGTCATTGCTCGATTTTTTTATATCTGTCCTCACAGATAGGGTCACATTCCTCCATTCTCTGAAAAGGTACTAAGAGGCTTTTGCTTAACCTGTACCTAAAACTCAAAACTATAGGCTTTAAAAGACATATAGGTTACAAAGTTAATTTGATCCTTTCAGTCAGATGAGGACACCAAGATGGAACCCTCACGGCTGAATATTAGTAGCTTTATAGGAAAAGAGATACCAGAAGAAACGCATTCCCTTCTATTTCCATGTGTGCCAGCAAGGAGATTCCCATCTGATGCGGGTCCGTGACCTTGAGCTAGAATCATGAGCCACAATACACCTCTTTTCTTTAAGTTACGTAAGCTCTGATATTTCATTATACTAACAGAAAATTAGTCCGATTGGTCCATCGTTTATGCACAGCTTAGATTTTTCAGAAAGGGAAATATTTAATTTCCTTGGGATGACTAGTTAGTTTCCCATTTGCTCTGATTTTGCAAATTTGTGTTTCAATTTCCTTAGAGTTCTCGAAATAGCTAGTGGCTATCTTTTTTAAAAAATGACAGTGTTCTCAGATGTTTACTTGTCTAGTATTTTTCTGTTTTCCAAGTATTTATTTGATTGTTAGTCTGTTTAGGGTTTGGGGGAGTTGTTTGTTTGGGAGGGGTTTGTTTTGTTTTGTGTGGGTAGCGGTTGGTCTTGTTTTTGTGTTGATATAGGGTCTCACGTATTCCAAGCTGACCTCATATTTGATTTGTAGCTGGGATGATCTTGAACTTCTGATCCTCTTGCCTCTACCTACTCCCCAAGTACTGGGATTGCAGGCCTGAGCTCCACACCCAGCCGATACAGTACTCAAGGTCAAACCCAGAGCTTCTTGTAAATGCTAGGCCAGCATTTACAGCCTCTACTAACTGAGCTAATCCCCAGTCCTTCATCACTTTTTTTAAGTAAAATTGTCTCGTAGTTAATATTTAACTAAGAATAACAGAATTAGGCCTTTACTAAATTTGTAATTTTAAAAAAATCTGTAGTAACTTTGTACTCCTCTCTCTCTTTTTTCTCCATAGCCTAATCTGGACCGTATTTTTATCTCACTAGTATGAATTCACTACCATCTGCAAACGTAAAAAAAAAGTATGAGGCAGGCAAGCATAAGGGGAGCCTAGCAACTCAGACTCCCCTCAGCTTGAGCTGAACACACACCCCCTGCTAACAAAAGCTCTTAGCACCCAGACGGCAGCACCACCTGCACAGAGCCGAGCACACACCTGACTCCAAACTCTGCCTTCGATCGCTCCGCAGGAGCTGTGTCCTCAGAATGACCTTTTAGGGAAAAACCTACTGCTCACCATTTGATGCCTGTGCACGACTGGGCATGAAGAGAATTAAAGTCAGGTGCGCTACAAGAAAGGCCACGAGAAGTGAATAAGCTTGCATCAGCCAAGCCTGTCAGTCAGAACAGAAGAACATACACACTGCACCCACAGCTACCAACGCCCACTTTTGCTGGACACCATAAAATGGAGAGTCCAAACAGCAACGAGCTGCTCTCTAACGGGCTAGCTCAAGTGCTCGGTCCACTGCTCTCTGGTAGTACATCTGGCCAGTGATGACACTTTGCTCTTTAACACAATCCCTTACTACCTGGCTATCTCTCTATGACTCTTCAGTTCTTTGAACAAGACACCAAGAACCTGGAAATACCCAGTCTGGACAGAAACCACTGGTACCAAGGGTTTCAAAGTTTTACACACACACACACACACACACACACACACCAAAAAAAAAAACAAAAAAAAACAGAAGGAGTTAAAAACAAAGATCAAAACAACAACACAAAACTCCTTCAAAATTTCTGCTTCCTGGAAAAGTCTGCCAGGTATTCAGGGCTGGTAGGCTGAAGACTGGATGCCCCAATGACACAGAGAAACCTCTGGTGACTGTCCAGGCAGTCAGCTATCTCTGTCACTTCCATAGTTCTGGAAACTGCTTGCTCTATGCTTCCTACATACTTAGGTAATTTGAGGGATTGACGACTAGTTACAATCCTACAAATGAGACCATGGGGCTGGGGCTAGAGAGATGGCTCAGAGGTGAAGAGCACTGGCTGCTCTTCCAGAGGTGCTGAGTTCAATCCCCAGTCAACCACATGGTGGCTCACAACCATCCATAATGAGATCTGGTGCCCTCTTCTGGTGTGTAGGTGTATATGCAGGCAGAACACTGTATACATAATAAATTAATTAATTAATAAAAAGGAAATTAAGACCATGTTTTAGGTCTAAAAAGATGTTTCTTGGATGATAAATGCAAATTGCAAGAAAGCAATTCAGGTACAGGACTTCGGACTCACCAGGATAGGATAGAAAGTGAAATACTTTCCCAAGGTCCTCAAATGCAAATGGACTGGACATTGTAAATGTGATTCTTACCCGATAATTCTCATAATCATTCTTTTGCACATAGCTTATTCGTGTTAGAGGAAAGACCACTTTTTAAAACAAACATTGGGATGTGGAGTGGCAGTTTGGGTTTCTTTAAAAACTCAGTCATGTCATGTCATGTAAACAAGTTTTGTTTTAACCCCAAGTGTGGGATACAGAGCTGCTTTTAGTTTGTCCACTGCTGATAATTGTCTCCTGAGGTGCGTGGTCTTTACCAGCTGGTAACAGCCCCGTGTGTCTCAGAGAGGGATGTGGTCTTTAACTCTGAGGACTCTGAGAGGGTATAAACGTGGGAGCCAAGAGAGAAGAGGAGCTTTGAGGAGAAGGCTGAGGAAGGTAGAGGGCTGCTACTGCTACTCTTCCTGCTGCTGGGTTTGCTGGTTTGCTGGATAACTGGGTATCCTGCTGACTGAGATTGGTATTGCCCCAAAGAACCTGGTGAACCTAACAGTCCAGAAATAGCCAAAGAAAACTCCACCCTCCCTCCCCACTAACCTTTTTCTCCTACCTAGTGTTGGGCGGGCTGGAATGTATTAGGAAGGATAAGGGGTGGATAAAGGAGGTAGAGGCACGAGCAACCCCAAATAAAATAAAAAAAATAAAATAGGGTTTAAAAACTAGTGCCTACACAAAACCCCTGCCATTTATAATCCAACGTCTGAAACCCTAGCTTAAGAAACAAAAGTTTAGCACAAATATGCTTCCATAAAGCACTGTGTGTTAAGCTCAACCTCTATACATCCAGCCAAGGGGTCAAATGGAGTAAAGGATGTGCCAACAGCTGCCTGTAAGAATCCTGTAAGGCCCGGAAGAGGCAGGTGTTGATGGTTCTACTAAGAGGCATCAATTAAGGAGGATGTTTTAGACAAGACTGATGCCTTAATGGAGGGGATGCTTTAGGATGCAAGGATCCCGTGCTTGAACCTACAGTGTTCCACGCTGGCTCCTCATTAGAATCACCCGGGGTGTTTAATAAAAATCCTGACCCCAAGGCCGGCCCACAGCTCACCTTAATTAGAATCACTAGTGCTGACACCAGACAGCTTTCCAGGTGATAGTGTTCAACCAGGGTGAGGAGAATGACTTCAATCTGCCTGTTTGTCAGCAGGAACACCTTGGCTAGCTCTGTCCCTTTCACCATTCCACACCTTCTGTGTCCCAACCCCTGACCTCTAGCCTACACCCCTATGCTCCATCTAGATCAAACTTTTTGGCAATAATCTATTTTTGTGTGACCTGGTGTATTTGTCACTTTTCTCATCACTCTGACCAAATACTTGACAAGAAGTAATTTCAAGGCAGAAATGTGTGTTTTGGATTACTGTTTAAGGGGATAGATGTCCATCCCGGCGGAATGGCATGGTGACAGGCACCTCCTTGGTGGGAGCTGCTGCTTCGGACTCCTTCCTTCTCCACAGGCCAGAAGAGAGAGAGAGGGAAGGAGAGCAAGCGAGCATAAGGCCCACCCTCCAGCATTTCACTTCCTCTACTAGGCTTCACCTCCTAAAACAGGGCCATCACTGAGGACCAAGCAGTTAAACTCAGTCACCTGGGGACATTTCACATTTAAACCAGGACACCTGCTATACCCACACATATAGTTGTATGACCAAAACAAAAAATAAATAAATAAATAAATAAATAAATAAATAAATAAATAAATAAATGAAATCTTAGCCTTACCTTGGGCAAAGCATTGCCATATTTTGTAGGTATAAGGTTTTTGTGTAATTCAAATGCTGTTTTCTGTATTCCCCATATCTGGCTGCAAGCCTTGTTCTGAGAATCTCCTGCCTCAGAGTTGGGTAAACTCTGCTCCCCAATTGTTCTCTGATATGCCAATAAAGCATCTAGCATCCAGTCACTGAGCAGAGAAGAGAATAGCGCTGGTTTTCCTGCCAGCCAGGAAAGGAGGAGTTAGAGGATGAAATAAGGGGATTCAGCCGCAGGAGCCATCCAAGAAACATCAGGAGAAGGAGCTGAAGCAGAAAAGCTACAGAGTGCAAGTATTTCTGAGATATATGCTAGTAGGAAACCAGATTAGTTTAGAGTGTTAGGAATAGAGTAGTAACTGCTCAGTTATTGTGTTGTGAACCTCATTATTAAACAAATACTAAAGATTCTCAATTATTTGTGTGACAGCAGGGTTAAGAGAGAAACTAAGAGAAGCAAAACACTGTTTTAGAAAATTAACTGTAACAGCATTTGTGGTTTTTCTACTCTATTCCCTTCACTCCCCAGGAGAGGGAGGAATGAGGGATAGTAACCTGGGCACAGAGTACTCCAGTGATTTCTTTACAACAAACTGGTGGCATGCACTGCCCTCTTAGGCTCCATTCTCCTCTACCCTTAGCCCTCTTCAGTCAGCTCCCCGCTGAAGTTGCTGAACCCCGCCTCAGGACAGTGATCAGGGCAGCTCAAGGGGCCCCACCCAGCTAGGCTGCAGCAGGGAGGAGAAAGTCATTTCCTCACCCGATGCTCGATTCAGGGCTGAGATTTCAGTAACAAAATTCAGGGTAGCCAAAGAAAAGCACATCAAATTTATTTAATATTTATTCTCTGAAAGTGTGTGTGTGTGTTTGTGTGTGTGTGTGTGTGTGTGTGTGTGTGTGTGTGTGTGTATGATGGACTCATTCATTCATACACTGAAGAGACTCCATTTTTGGTACTAGCTCCTCTTCCCACTCATCTCTTTGGTGTCACCCTCAGTGTCCTCTCCCAGCGTCTGAACTCTCTCCTGGTCTTTTGTTTTATAGAAGATGCTGTCTCCATCTTAGGGTACAAACTCTCAAACTTTCCCTGTTCCTGTTCCTGTCTCACTTCTGCCTTCTCTGGGAGGAGGATGCTTTTCCAGGAGGTCACAAACCCTACCCTATGCCAGGGTAGAGACCTAATCTTAAAATTTTATTTATTCTAGTTCCACTCCTTTTGCCAAATTTTTATTCTTATTTGAAGCTTAAGAGTTTGTATCAGTGCATGGAATCTTATGAAAGAAGTGGGAAATAGTAAGATCTGGAGAGAACAGGAACTCCACAAGGAGAGCAACAGAACCAGAAAATTTGAACACAGGGGTCTTTCCAGCGACTCATACTCCAACCAAATACCAGGCATGGAGATAACCTAGAACCCCTGCACAGATGTAGCCCATGGCAGTTCAGTGTCCAAGTGGGCTCCATAGTAATGGGAAGAGTGACTGCCTCTGACATAAACTGATTGGCCTGCTCTTTGATCACCTCCCCATGAGGAGGGAGCAGCCTTACCAGGCCACAGAAGATGACAATGTAGCCACTCCTGATGAGATTTGATAGACTAAGATCAGAAGAAAGGAGAGGGGCACCTCCCCTATCAGTGGACTTGGGGAAGGGCATGCTTGAAGAAGGGGGAGGGAAGGCGGGATTAGGAGGGAAGGAGGGGGGTTATGGGGGGGTACAAAGTGAATAAAGTGTAACTAATAAAAGTTAAAAAAAAAAAGAGTTTGTGTCAGCCATACAATCAAAGACTGGGCTAATGAACAAGACAGGAGTTCCCAAAAGAAGTACAAATGGCCAATAGATACTTGAAAAACTGTTTTTACATTTTTGTTTGTTTTGTTTATGTGTTTTGGTTTTTGAGACAGGGTTTCCCTGTGTAGCCCTGGATGTCCTGGAACTCACTCTGTAGACGAGGCTGGCCTCGAACTCAGAGATCCACCTCCCTCTGCCTCCTGAGTGCTAGGATTAAAGGTGTGTGCCACCACCAGGCTTATAGTCTTAATCAGGAAAAATATAAATTAAAATTATGTTGGAGACCAGTGAGATGGCTCAGCCAGAAGAGACACTTGAGTGCCTGGCTACCTGAGTTTGGTCCCAGGATCCCACACGGTGGCAGGGGAGAACCTGAGATTCCTGAGAATGGTCCACTTTGGGACACACACACACACACACACACACACACACACTTCTAAAGCTGTACTGAGAGTCCATTCCACCCCAACCAGAATGGCTGTTTATCAAGAAAAAAACCTGCAGAGGCAGAAGCCAGTGAAGCCTCAAGCCTACACAAGGATCTACAGGCAACTGAGGAAAGCTGAGAGCAAGAGAGATGACCCTCCCCAGGTCAGGGCACACCATTGCTTATCCAGTGCCAAGGTCAGTCCTGAAAACCCACACACGAACAACACTGTGTGGACTCAGTGAGTTATATTTAGAAATGTGTGTGTGTGTGTGCAATAACAATTGATGAGAGGCCATGAATTTGAGAGTGGGGATAGTCTATTTGGAAGGAGGAATCAGAAGGCAGAAATGTAATTAAATTACAATCTTAAGAAAAAAAAAAAAACACCAATAGAGTCATAAAGAAGCTCATTTTGTATAGTAAAATAATAAAAACAATAGAAGTCCGGGGAAAGGGTGGAAGGAGATGGCGGGGGAAGGCCAGAAAAGAAAAATGACAACAAATGCTGATGAAAAGGCAGGGGAGAGAAACCCTTGGACAGGACTTACGCCATAAACAAACTGCTGCAGACGCTATGGAAATATCTCAACCAACTAAAAAATGAATCTACCATCCGGCCCAGCTGTACCCCTCCTCCGTGTGTACCCAAAGGATTTTAAGTCAGCCTACCACAGAGATATTCGTGAATCCATGTTTGCCACTGAATTATTTACAGCGTCAGGATAATGGAACTAGCCTAGATGTCCATCAGCAGATGAATACATAAAGAAAATGAGGTTCAGAGACACAAGGGGATCTTATTCAGCTACAAATACAGCAGACAGCTGTCTCTGACCTCCTTACCTCTGCACACTATGTGAGTTTTTAAAAACAATCTGATATAAAAATAGAGATGTCTCTTTACATAGCTGCTTTATGATTTCTGCTAATAATTTGCATAGTATGGAATGCAGAGCCATTCTACACTGGCTCTAGGGTCTTTATTGTATCTGTCGCCCAAATCTCAAGACAGAAAAGATCTGCTCATTAACGTAAGGAAGCTAGCAGACTCGCTTAAATAAACACAAGACAGCGGTCAAATAAATACAAGCCCTTGGCTGGGGAACAGAATCTGCTGGCCATGACTTTTAAAATCCTTTGACGATACTCGAAGAATCTCGAACAGTATTCACTTTCCTGTCCGTGGATTAAAGCGACAACAACAAAACCTTCTTCCCAACCTGTGACGAGAGAGGAGCAAACCCCGTCTGGGAAACGTGAGCCTCCTGAGAACCTCACTCAGCCCAGGGCGCCGCCCGGGCTCTGCCGGGCCCTTTGTTCTTTAGCCACCTGCTTTCTTCCGCTTTCACGTTAAATCGGGGGCGAAGCGACTGTGAAGACAGATTCCTCTGCTTCCCCCGGCTGGACCCAGGAAGGGCCTGAGGTTTCTCAGCGACCTCTGCCGGGGAAGAAAGGCAATCCCTCTCCCTCAACCAGCGAGACTGGTAGCTGATACAGCTATAAACAAAGGCAGATTAACAAGAGAAAAGCACGTCAGATCTATTCATCAGAAAATATGTGACTTGACGGTAGAGCAAACGTTAGATTGTCCAGGCCCTGGCTTCCCTCCCCAGCACCTAACACCAAACAAGGGCCAGGGACATGGCTGCGGGGGCAAAGCGCTGACATTTCCGGGAGAAAGCCTGACATTCTGACTTCTGAGGCCTAGAACTCGTGGAAAAGCCAAAAAGCAGCGACCTGCGAGCCCGGCACTCCTACGGAAGGCTGGAAAGGTTGACAGGGACGCCCCGAAAGCCCAGGGGCCAGCTGCTCTCCAGTACAAAATGGCAAACAAGAAAGACGTTGTCTCACACAAGCTAGAACACCAGACCTAACATCAGAGACTGTCCTCCAGCCTGCACGTGTGCACCGCGGTACACGCACCCTCACACACGGACACGCGTGCAAACGTGCACACACAAATATACACACATTGAACATACATACATACACAATACAGGTTGTCTTATATATAATTTTATACGTAATATATACCATATGTAAAAAGTAATCCAAGAGCCTTCAGAAATGAAATATTTCATGCGTGGTGGTACTGTCTTGTTATTTGCAGAATTTATGTCCAGGTGTGTCCAGAACTCAACTGATTCAATGGTCTGATGGTGTGGAAAAAAAAAAAATTTAAGTAAGGATTATTTGAGGGGCCTGGAGAGATGGCTCAGAGGTTAAGAACACTGGCTGCTCTTCCAAGGATCCCGAGTTCAATTCCCAGCAACCACATGGTGGCTCAGAACCATCTATAGTGAGGTCTGGTGCCCTCTTCTGATGCGCAGGCAGAATGCTGTATAAATAATAATTTTTTAAAGGATTATTTGAGCTAAATTCAGTCCTATTAAATATAAACTCGGCAACCAATGGGTTAAAAGGAAGCGGGGGCGGGGCATAAGTTAAAAAGAGGTATCTGCCTCGTCCATCCCAGTGTGGTGACACATGCCTACAATCCCAGTACAGGAAAGGCTGAGGCAGAAGGATTTTGAGCTTGAGGCTAGCCTGGACTCCACTGCCAGAGAAGGGTGGTGGTGTGTGGGAGGCCCGCTCAGGTTGGATCACTCTGAATCCCAAATCTATGAAGCTTCTAGTGCTGTTGAGTGAGTGAGAAAGCCTCTACTCTGTATATAATCTCGAGGCAGAAGACTTCCGCTTCCCTCTCCTGTGATAGCCCAGGGCCAGCCAATGGGATGGTCTGAGCAGAGATCACTGCCTTAAGGCTGCAGCTAACGCTGTTGTTCCTCATCACCCCACTTGCTGGCCTGCTCCAGTGTGAGAGCAACCACTCCGTGGAAAACTCCAGGCCCCACCGACCCCTTAGCTCAGACTTGCTCCGTCTAATAACAGCTCTTTTCCGCTCCCCTTGTTTTTGCCGGCATGATCCCCTACTTAGCTGGATCGGGTTCATTCTACCATGTGTTCACAGGGGGTGGCTGTAGGTGAGCCTAAGCCTGGGGGTACATTCTTGTAAAATGTATTGTGATACTATTTGAAGATTTTATAAACATTTATAAAGAATATTTATAAAAGGCCCTGTCACAATTACTCCATTCTGCTACTATTTTGTAAAATCAGACATAATGTCCTGCCAATCCCATTCGCTTATTTAAACTCCCGTTTTCCTTAGAGAACTACTCAAGGTTGCAATTGTGCAATTGTGTTACAATAAAACTTTATTTATAAAAACAGGCAACAGGGCCAGCTTTGGCCCAAGGCTATATTTGTCTACTCTTCGTCTAAGCCAGTCATGCTACTGTCACCTCCCTTGCCAGGGTTTGGTCTTATCCTTCCTGGAGAGCATTTGTAGTTGATAGTTGCTAGGGGACAGAGAATCACATTCCTCAGTGGTGTAGCTACTAGAAAGTTGCCCATGCTCAAGTATACAATTCCACACACACCATGCTCATGCAGGCATGCAGGCAGCACACACACACACTCACAGAGAGAGAGAGAGAGAGATGACATGTAAGCTGTAGACATGGAACTAGGGAAGAAAAGGTATTCAAGGAGTGGGAGAAACGGATACAAGAGGATAACTGAGGAGATCATGATCAAAGCGCATTATATGTGTATGGAATTGTGAAAAAAAATAAACACACCTAAAAGTAGAGATAAATAAAAATGAAATTTAAAACTCGACAAACACAAAAACAAGAAAAACTTGTAGTTCTCCAACAAAAGCAGGATTTAAGCAAATGAAGAGGCATTAACAGGACATTATAAAAGCAAATCATCTCAATGGCATTGTGCCTATTGAATGCAACGCTAACAGCCTAGATAAAAGAAATGCTAGATATAAAGTTTCATGCTTCCTCTTAGACCAGCTCCTGGCTTCCAACACCTAATTTTCCTTCTCCTCCTCATGGCCAGTCACTTCTGTCCATCCTCTTGGCTGCGGCTTATCCAACATAGCACGGCTAAGCATCTCAGCTCTCTTCCCAGGGCTCTGCCCGACCCTTTCAGCTGAACAATGTTCAGTTTAAGGCAAACATGTAGCACATGTGTTGTTTTTAACAAAATCTCAGTCGTTTGATTTTACCAGGGAGGACTCAGGAGCCGGACACTGGGGTGAAAACCTGCTAGCTCAGAGAGGCAGAGAAAGCACCCAGCTGACTTTCCTCCTTCCCCAACTGACATCCCAGAAGGAAGCCCCCTTTTCCTGTCTTAAACAAGACTCCTCAAACTGAATATCCCTCCCTTCTACTTCTTGCACATCTTTCTCTTTATGTTTTTTTTTTTTTCCTTAAGAATCCTATGTTCACTTCCTGCCAACTGCTTACTTTCTCCACCTCTTGATGTATGGTTGACTTTATTTAATCCTGTTTACAATATTCAAGCAGAAAGCTCTTGGATTAAAGGTGTGTGCTAGGGCTGAGCCACACCACTACTAGAAACAGGTTTTCCCAGAAAACAACACAATCTCAGGGGGTCACAGTGTGATCAGATACCCTGCAACACACATGTTCTGTAGTTGGCCTGGGAATTTCAGCCCAGTTTTCAGAACTTATCCCAACAACAGCTCTGCTGGGTTCAGCCCAGGCTTCCGCTCTGAAAGACAGACTGTCATCCACTGGCCTTTACAGTGCATCGTGATTAGCCCACAATATGAACCTTGGCTCTGGATTTCCTATGTTATAGTCATACTATCTTTTAGCTGTACGCACACACATACACACACACACACACACACACACACACACACACACACACACATACCGTACCGGAGGTGTTGGTGGTGGGCGGGAGTGGTTCTAAACAATCTAACCTGAATTGTTGTAGGCTAACTCACACTGGAATCCACAAGAGGGAGTTTCTTCCAAGCACTTCCGGGCAGCCGTGTAACGCTTGGGGCCAAGAAAAGAATGCCTGAGTATGCAACTCTAGGGCTCGTTTCCTCCTGATCTGAACCCCTGTCCGAGGGGAAAACAATTTCTTACCTAGGATCACTGTCTGTTCTCTTGGTGATCTATTTTACCTCTTAACTTGCTGATGTCATTTAGGTTTTCTATTCATTTAATTTTTATTAACTAGCTTTAATGGTTTTCTTCTTTCTAGGGAACCTTTATTTTCCATTGATCAATAATGAACTCCCATCGTTTGCTCTCTCGAATTTGGTTTTGTTTTGCTGTGTGTTTGTTTGTTTGTTTGTTTGTTTTTTAAAGGAGTGCACACTCTTCCTGTGATTGTGTGGGATGTAAACGGCCATGGCACCCATTCTTCCCAGTGACCACTTCTCTCTCCTGAACAAGAGTCTCTGATACCCTTCCTGTCCTCCACTGGAGGGCACGTTACCTCCGTTTCGTGAACAGCCTCCCCTTGATAATCAGTGTCTTAATCCTGATAACTGAAAACACAATGTTCTCTTCAGAATGTCTCCCAAGTGGCCTAGCAGTCCTCAAAGGATAGAGCCCCACTGATGGCCTGGGTGGCTGCCTATGAAGGCAGATTACCTTCTTTTAGCCTAACGCTGCTTTCCTTCATTAGGAGCAGAGTCAGATCCAGGTTCTGGCCATTCTCATCATGTGCAGGGCCACCATGTCACACCTGGCTAGCTCTCCAGGAGCCTGCTGTTTTTTCACTGTGTTTAATCTTTGTCTTCATTTCCCCCCTCTGTCCCTCCTCCTCCTCCCCCATCTCCCATCCAGTCTTTTCTTTCTGCTAAATAGAGAAATGCATAAATTAGACTGCAATAGCATGAAACATTCTTATCCGTATTCATCTGCCATGTTGGGTTCTACTTTAAATCAACATTTTATTGTATTAAAACTAAAACATTCCTCAGTCTGCTACTATCCCCAAATGAATCATATTGGCAAAGAAACCTAAATAACTGCATTTCTTTACCCTGCTCACTTGATCGCCGTCAGCTGAGGGAGATCTTGTACACCGCAGACTCCCCTCAGGATGCTCATAAATTAGCTTGCGAAGCCCAAGGACTTAGCTCACTTAGTGATATCTGTGATGATACGCTCTGGCAGTTTGTATGCATGCACGGTAACATGGTCCAAACGTGAGACCCAGAAGGCGCCATTACCAAAAGATCTGACTCTACAGAAGACAGTCTGTCCTGGCCTTGTGGAGGCTCATCCTGACTAAATCATGCTTCCCAGCGTGCACGCACATGTCTTGAGCATATGATGCCCAAAGCTGTGCCCTTTCCTGAAGCCGGCCAGCCTAGATGCATTGGGGGCAATTGCAATCAAAGAACGAAAACTGCTGCTGACAGGAACACGGTTCTGACAGGAATAAGCACGGCCAGGTGGCTGAGCAGCAGGTCTTTAAGTACCGCGCCACTACAGAAAGGGGAAGAGAGATGTCTGCACTTGTGGAAATATCCTGCCTTTAATAACAACATTACACTGTCAATGCAAATGGTATGTTAAACCTGGTGTGGGGGATGTCAGGAGATTGTTTGGTAGAACAATAAAATGAGGTTAGCAGAAACCCTGCTGAGCCCTTCCGCGGCACTTAACATTTTCAGAGTCTGTGACAGGCAGCAATTCACCGTGAGGCTGTTAGCCATCCTTCCTCTGGGCTAGCATCCCTGCAGAAGCAAGAAAACAAGTCTACAAAACAAATACTAACACACAGGAGCAAGCCTGGTAAATCTCTGTAGCTGACAGTTTTGAAGGGCGCTGTGACTATGTGGGAAGTAAAATTATGGACTGCTAGGCAGTCTAGAGATGAGCAGTTATTATAACCCCTAGTTATAGAGAATAAATCATATCTAATTCATCTCTCCAGCTTTTGCTTCTCTTTTGCATGCTCCTTTTACATATACCCTATTAATAAATCTTAGACATGCAAACTTTCATCATATTTCTATAAATATATTTCTGTCAACTCGGTCAATAGCAAAAGCTTCATGGGTCCAAAGCCATTTTAATCTATGCTTCTCCTCCCACAATTTATAGTCAGTGGTGTCCAAACGCATAAAAGCAATCCCTCCCATAAATGACTTGTGTGTTTTTACTGGCCCAAGGCACATATTTCTTTCGAGACTGTACTCCAAAGGTTCTTGGATTGGCTTTCATGGTTTATTATGTTCTACTTTCTCTGGCTGACCTCCCCTCATGGTTACAGTCCACCAAATCTAATAAAAAATAAATTCTTGTGGGGCTGGAGAGTTGGCTCAATGGTCAAGAGCACTGCTGTGCTTGCCAAGGACTCCGGTTCGTTTCCCGACACTTACGTGGAGACTTTGAACCGTCTGCAACTCCAGTTCCAGAAACCCTTAACCCCCTCTTCTGGCCTCTATGAGTAGTGCAGGCACGTAAGACATACGTGCAGGCAAAACACTCATAAAAATAAGATGGATAAGAAAACATATAAAATAAATATCCATGAGCATTAGAAGAATAGATACACATGCCATTATGTTAAAAAATATATAAATAGAAATACTGAACTCGGTGTACTCGATTCGACATCACCGATGCTGTGACACCTACTAGGCGGCTGGGAGGCTGACCTAACTACAACACAACATTCTTAGACCTCCAGTCCTCCAGGAGGCCCTTCACCACGCTGTCAGGTCTCCAGTCGATAGCCTCCCAAAGCTCCAGATGTTGTGGAGTTGAGGCTTTTCTACATGTTTAACCTTTCCCCCCCCCCCCCCCCCCCTCCCAAACCCCCCCCCCCCCCCCCCCCCTCTCCCCCCCCCCCCCCCCCCCCCCCATATATGGCTGCACACATTCTGACCTGCAGTGTCAAACTCTTTGGCTAGGATGAGAGGGATGGCGAAGGAATGGGCCTCAAGGTGAGCAGACGAGTCGGTTTGCACACCCGCATTGCAGGAGGGGATTGGTACCTACCACCCTGCCGTACCTCTACGAACACTGACCGGCCCTCTTGGCTATTTCCTGTTTTTCTTCCTCTTAGCCTTAGCGGGTGGGGAGGAACTCTTCCTCCTGCTATCCCCTAACCCGGACAGTTTCTGGGCTTGAGTGTTTTGTTTTTTTTTTCCAAGGCGGGAGACAGGTCTAGAACTCCAGGTACCAGAATCTCTTACCGGAATGAAGCTCCTGATTGAAAATTTTCACCAGAAAAATACCAAAACCTGGAAGGAACGTTAGCCAACAGCGGATTCCTTCTTGGACGCTTCAAAGGAGCCTCCACAAGACTCCAGAATCTTCTACCAGCGGTGATGGGTCCACACTGAATGGCCTGCTGCAGCCAATGGCCACCGCGGAGGAAGGAAGAGACAGGAAGGAAGGCGCGGAGAGGAAGGAAAGTAGGCCAGCCTGCAACCGAGGAACAGCAGTTTTCTGGGCCTTTGACGAGATCAGGCATCCAGGCTCTTTTTTCTCCCCCGCAGCTCCTTGCCGGAAGGGGAACCCTTGAGCCCGGTTCCCAGCGGTTAAGGAATGCTCTTCCAGACTAGCACAGAGAGCCAAGCTCGCCTGCGAGCCCCGGGGAGGGGAAGGGCTTCGGTAGGTCTTAGCGAAGATGTTGGTCGTCCCTCCCCCTCCCCCCCTTTCTTTCTCTGCTTCACCGAGAGAATTGGTTGCCAGTTTCTAATTCGGCCCTTCCAGGCCTTAACGGGAAATTTTCAGACTAATCAATCTGGCTTCAGTGTTTAGCAGACCAAGTCTGAAGTCCTCCTTTAAATTCGGAAGGCATCCTCAGGGGGAGGGGGTCCACCTGGGCTTCGGTTCCCAGACGTTCTCAAATCCTGGCCAGGAGACCTGCGTGGGACTGACCCAGCAGGCTCCCAGTTCGGCTGTCTTGAATTCGAGTCTTCCTACCGAAGAGAACGCTTTAACCCTATGGTTCTTCGGCTCGGAGAACATACCAGTATTACCCCAGGGTTGGCAAAGCTGCGGATGGCTAGGTACCACCCCCAGACCTTCCCAACAAGGTCCCGAGTGGAACCAGGGCTTGCCCTGGACTGCCACTGAACCACAGCCCAGCGTCCTTGTGTCTTCCTGTAGCCAAGTTCTTCTCCGCCCTGCCACACCTCAGAATCGCTTTGTGTCTCTCTCCTCAGGCATGCACTCGTCCTGCCGATCAGTTACCGCTCAGTTTACAGTCGGCTCCAGTCGCTGTAGCAAGTTTGCTCCTGGCATCTGGAGACATTCCTGATGTGGACTATTTTCTATTTCCACTCCTCTTGTCTAGACTATCATCTTATTTATAATCCTCGGCCCCAGATACACACAGACTAGAAACAATAAAGCAGAAAACAAAAGGCGGTTTTCTTTCCGGCTGCCCTTGAAGGACTTCGCAAGCTTTTCACACAAAAGTGAAGTTCCGGGTGCACGCCAGGATAGCACACCAGCGTTTTAACAGGCTCTGTTAGAGAGGAAGGTTTTTCCCTAGAGAACGCTAGGCACTGATGCCAAATGGAGGTAAGCGAGTGGTTCCCTCTGCCAGAGAGAGTCCATCTCGAGTGGCCTTGGCTGCTGCAGGAAATCCCACTCGGAGCACTGCTGAAGTTCTTTATCTAACTGCCCTCTAGTCACCGTGCCCCTTCCAGTCCCCTCCCCTGAGCCCTGCTGAGGGGACCTCAGGATGAGGTTCTTTGGCTAGGCATGGGCCTGGGTAAATCCACAGACTCTCACCCGTAATGACTTTTCACACGTTGGACTCCACAAGGAGATGGTAGGAAGGGCCCTGGGAAATATTCCAGAGTCCAGGAGAAGGTACAGTTACAAGCCAGTCTTGGAGGCCCCTGTCCGGGGACCCCCAAGAGATGGTGAGGGATAAAGATGGAAAGGGATGTGATCCACTTTTCACGCTGCCAACTCTCAAAAGCTGTAATTATTTTTTTGAAACTAAAATAAAATTTCATCATTTTCTCTTTTCCTCCATTCAGCCCCTCCCATGTACCCCCAAGCTCAAATGCCTAGCTCTCTGGTCTTTTTTTTCTTTAACAGTGATGAATAGAAAGAATATGTGTATTCCTAAATATATAAAAATACATAAATACAATCTGCTTAGTGCATACATTTGTGTGATTTCAGGGCTGAGCACTTGGTGTTAGAGAAACCAGCTGGGGCCCCAGGAGACTTCCCTTTTCCACGCTAGCATGTCTGCTGGCGACATCCTTGCTCAGGTCTTATTTATACAGCCGTGCTGTTGGGATTTCATGTTGTTTCCAGGCAGCAGAGGGTTGCAACAAGGACCATAGAAAGTTTGTGCCAAAGAAAGTTTCAAATGTAGATTACATATGGAAGGGAATGTCTCTCACACAAGGAAATGACTGGGCTGTGGGCAGTTATGGCGACTGCAGTACAAGCAGTTTTAAGAAAAGCACGGAGCGGAGTCCCAGGAGACTAATCGTGTCCTTTAGTGAGGTGGTGCCCGGATGCCCGTATGGAAAGGAACTGTGCCTGAAGCTGTGTGGCATCTTCCTAGAAAGTGACACTTGAGCATCACAAACAGGGCCTGGGAGGATATGATCTCCACTGAGCCTCCGTGGGATCATTTTTCCTCACTCCTTCCGTCTTCTGGAGGCTCCTGGGTTGGGTGGCCTCTAGCTACATCACAGCCATCTCTGTCTTCACTGGGTCTTCTTCCTCAGGGCGTCTCTGTGTGTCCTCAACTGCCTCGTAGAAAGCGGCTCTTACTAAATGCAGGGTCTATCCTAAACCTAAGGGTGAATCCTTCTGCTGAAAAGACCTCATTTCCAAATGTGGTCACAGTCTGAAGTCTCGAGTGGATGCGAATTTGAAAGGAAGACCGTTCAGCCCACTGCGAAGCAGAATGGCAGAGCGGGAACAGGTTGAGTAGGAGTTTGTGAACCTAGGCTAGGAAACATGGGAATGCCTAGAACAACTCTGTCAGGACAGACCCACTTTCACCTCCTGAGGACTTAGTATAGGGAAAAACCAACAACAAAATTACCATCTGAGCCCTGAGCATTCCGCAAGGTCCCATGCTGGGCTCCACTGGCCCACAGCCATGCCACTTTCCAGCAAGCTGTATTCTTTCTTCTGCCACAACACAGTGCTCAATGTCAGGCTTCTATCAGAGAGACCAAAATAAAATCCTGAGGAGAAGTGCAAAGCAGGGCCCGTTCCTATTTGGGAGTCAACTTTGGCCAGACAGCGTTGTATTGTTTCCCTGAGCCTTTGGCTTTTTTCTCCGGGGCATTGCCTCAGACTTACTCTGTTTGCTTGTTACCGCTTCCTTAAAGAAAACCAGGCTTTGAGCTGGAAGAGAAGCTGCATGAGGGCAGGAAATCCAGACCTCATCAGAAACACATGGGAACAAAAGTATTTTGGATCTCAGACTTTCAGTAGTTGCACTTGGGGTTGGGCTCCAAATCTAAACATGAACTTTACTTATGTTTTATGTATACCTATACACACAACGAGATGGTAACTTTTTAGTGCTGCTGTGTTATTGTTTCTTAATTTTATTTGTGAAGAATCTCACACCTAAGTACTGTATTTACATCATTTCCTCTGGTCCTCCCCATTCCAACTCCTCCTATGCCCCCTCTCTTTCAAATTCATGAATACAAGCTGGGCCTCATGGTGTCCGGCCTGTAATCCCAGCACTCCCAGCAGAGACAGGCGGATCTCTGTGAGTTGGAGGCCAGCCTGGTCTATAAAGTGAGTCCAGGACAGCCAAGACTACACAGAGAAGCCCTGTCTCAAAAAAAATGAAAGATAACAAAGCAAAAACAAAAACAAATTCATGAACACACACACATATATATACATACATATACATATATATGTATATATATATTTCCACTGTGATTCCATTAATGTTACTTGTATGTACATGTGTTTAGAATTGACCACTTAAGATTGGCTAATCTGTGGGGGGACTTGTCCCTGAAAAAGACTCCCGGGAGCCATTGATTGCCTTTAGCTGTTCCTATGTGGGTGGGGCGTCTTTGAAATTTTTCAGGAGACTCTATCTTGAAGCAGGCTGATCCTCTGGTCCTTACAATGTTTCCAGTGTCCCTTTCACAGTTTTCTCTAAAGCCTTAGGTGTAAGGGATTGGAATGGGGGTGTATCTGTTTGGTGCTGGACACCCCATGATCTGTTGTTCTCTGCATTTTTAACAGCTGTGGCTCTCTATAATAGTCTTCATCTGTTGCAAAAAGAAGCTCTTGGATAAGGGATGAGATCTACACTCACCTCTGAGTTTAAGGAGAATTATCTTGGAATAAAGTTAAAGAAAGTTATAGCGGGTTAGGAAAGTAGCAGTGCTGGGGTCTGCTCTAGGACCTATGACCTCTCTGTCCACTGGTAGTCTGCGGGGCCGGGGAGCTGTGGGACTGGGAGAAGCTGGCCTGGAGCAAGAGCCATGAGCTTGGGCTGTCCTGTAGACCAGGCTGGCCTCGAGCTCACAGAGATTCAGAATCAGATTCAGATTCAGATTTTCAAGTTATGTGTATCCACCTTTTACATGCTCCATAAACATGCATTGAATGAATAAAAAGAGAGATGTGGTGGCTGGAAAAAAAAAAAAAAAGGTCCCCATAGGCTTGTGGGGAGTGACACTATTAGGAGGTGTGGCCTTGTTGGAGTAGGTTGTGGCCTTGTTGAGGGAAGTGTGTTGCTGGGGGAGGGTTTGAGGTCTCAGAAGCTCAAGCCAGGCCTAGTGGTTCGCTTGCTTTTCCTGCTGCCTGCCTATCCAGACGTAGAACTCTCAGCTCCTTCTCCAGCACCCTGTCTTTTTGCACGGCAACATGCTTTCCACCATGATGATAATGAACTAAACCTCTGAACTGTAAACCAGTCCCAATGAAATGTTTTCCTTTATAAGAGTCACTATGGTAATGCTAACTAAGCAATAGAAACCCTAACTAAGGTAAGGGATTATTGTGAGGCAGAGAACCGGAAAAGGGAAGAGATATTTCTGAATATTTGAACTTGGCCTCAAATTCTCCTTATCAATTTCTCCATTTGGTCTGTCTTAAATTCTCACACCTGGCACCTTCCTGATCTGTGAAAGTGAAAGTTGTGTTCATCTTTGGGGGAGTGAGGGTATCCCTGTAATCATCATGGCCAGCAGTGAAACAACGTGCTAAGAAGCAAGAAGGAAAACTTGATTC